>WWET01004759.1:94922-111756 GCA_011038615.1 Limnodynastes dumerilii | reverse complement strand
TAGCTCCCCCCGCCCACCTACACTAATCTGAACGTAGGGACGCTGGGGGACGTCCCCTCCAGCGTCCCTACGGCGCTGCTACGGACGCCCGATCCACGATTGGGCGTTGCCGTAGCGATGCCGGGCAACATCTGCCCGGCGCATGCACACATCGGTTTTTCAGCCGATCTTACGCTTACCCCCGCCGTCCTAGCGATGGTCTGGATCAGGCCCTAAGCTACTACGCATACCCTATCTACGTGCCATTTCTGTACGTAGATTACGTAAACGCAGTCTTTAAACGTACGTACAGAAATGGTACGCAGATAGCGTACGCATGCGTAGTAGCTCAATTCTTAAAGCAACGTACGCAAAATGAAAACTACGTAACCCTTATATTGTTTAAAGGGAACATGCACCGTTGCTTTTGGCTTTGTTTCAGTCTAATGAATCAGGGATTAAAGGTGAGCCGAGGTCCCGCATAGGAAGAATGACGACGTCTATGCGGAAGGCGTGAGTTCCACAGGTAAGGAACGGGAAGGGGGGGACGGGATGGGTTAAATAAATAGGACATATTATGACCACAGCGATTTCTGACACTTTGGGCCAGATCCAGAGCTATGAACGCTACCAAGAGTCGTAAAAACGCTGTTTTGCTGGTTCTGTGCATGTGTGCGGCAGATGTCACGACCCGAAACTCTGAGCGTACTTCCGAACCTACGATCAACAGCGTAACTACGGACGACGGGGCTTGCCAGACATATGACACCCGTAATTACGCTTCGGAGGCGGGGTGAGGCATTTAAATCGCACGGTATTGGCGTGCTTGGGCGCGTAGGTACATGCAGCCATTATGGCCGACGTGAGTTACGCTTGGAAAAGATATGAAAGGGTTTTAGAAAGCATAAAACAGCTAAAATACGCACGACCAAGGGGAGCGCCTGGTAATTACGAAAGTGTAAATACGCTACGCGTTGAAAGGGAACGTAGCTCTGGATCCAGCCCTTTGTGATGGGTTTAAGGGGTCACACCCTAATGGAAGGGTAAGAGTTTGGTCGCGGAAGGTCACCCTCTGGACGCAGACAGGACCTGGGGCTGGTGCAAATGTTTTGATGTAAACAGTCCTTTGTTACATCTGGATCGGGGGGGGATGGGGGGAGGGGCACGTGCTTGGACCCCGTCCCTTACTGTACACTGATCACGTTTCTCCACCCCCTTCCCTTCTTCAACACGCCCCTGAGAACGCAAGCCGCCGTAGCCAGTTATGCTCTGATATGAGTCAGCCATCAGCGCGCTTCTCAGTTCTGAGCATGTGCAGTAGAAAATCACGTCAACTTGGAGCAGAGAAGGACGACTATGATAGCAGCTTTCACATACATCAAGGGGTGTAATCAGGTACAGTAGGGGGGCATGTGTATAAACTGGAGGGTGGTGATTTAGAGGAAATGTGCGGGTAATGATGTCACTGAACGGGTGATAGATAAGTGGAATATTCTCCCATCTCAGGGGGTAGAGGTAACACAGTAGAACAGTGTAAACATGCTGGGGATTAAAGCTGGCCACACACTAGAGCGATTATCGTGCTGATTTACCAATGATCGTAGATTGGACGAATTATCGCTGTAGGGTGTGGTGCCGATAATTTCATGAAACTGACGATAATCTTTAAAAAATGGCTTCCAGCAGATAATCTCATCGCGTGGGATTCCTAAATGATTATCGTTTATCGGTAGCAAAATCGTGCAGTGTGTGGGCTTTTAGATCGTTCCAGTTTGCTAGCGATTTTTCTTGCTTTGTCCACTCCCCTGTGGGTTGTGTCTATCAGGACGTACATATCGTCCTTCCTGTTTATGTCTCGTGACCAGTACCAGAAGAAACCATCGTGTCTTTGTAACTACCTGCCTTTATGGAACGTAAACCTGCAACTAACCATCATGCTGTGTGCCTGTGCGCACGAATCTTCGTATGACTAGCGTTACAGAAAATACGTGTATATTAGAAAAACACGGAAAGAAAGAGGCTTTATGTATTGTGACCCATTAAGTGCAAAGATGACAAAGTTCCATTTTCAATGTATTTAAGACATCAGCATCCTGTTCCGCCTCCTGAAATGCTGCTGTCACTCACCCTCTGACACTGCCCCATTTGTAAAACATCTGCCGTTAATCGCATAGTGTGTGGCCATTAACGATTTCTTGAACACCGACAAAAGCAAGTTTTTTTCTACTTTTTTAATATTGGACGAATTTAATGATGTCACTGAACGGGTGATAGATAAGTGGAATATTCTCCCATCTGAGGGGTAGAGGTAACACAGTAGAACAGTGTAAACATGCTGGGGATTAAAGCTGGACACACACTAGAGCGATTATCGTGCCGACTTACCAATTATCGTAGATTGGACGAATTATTTCATGAAACCGACGATAATATTTAAAAAATGTTCTGAGCATGCCCATTCGAAAATCCCACAGAAAAACGTCACGATAGCTGCCGAACGCTCGCCGCTGGACCGGACACTGTATATTTTGGTCTATAAATAAAAATCAACGCTTGCCGTCACTCCTGCACCACATGAAATAACCCGGCTGCCGATAAGCGCCTTGGCGATAAGTCGTTTTTCTCTGCCCCCGGCGTGACCCTATAACCCCGTTTCTTTACTCTCCCACATTGTGCCGCTTCAGAGAGGAAACTGTGAGGCTGCAGAGTGAGATAATTGTGGAACAAGGGAACATGGCTGACAGGCTACCCACACCGCCAGTCCCGTCAGCCAACCTCAGGCTTTCCCACAGTTAACCCTTTCCCAGGTTTCATGGGCTAACTCTATGCCGAACACAGAAATCTGCACCTGAGCACAGCACGTACAGCAGGCGTGGAAGAAATGCTTTGTGTTAATAGTTTATTTTTACCAATGAACTAAGGCGTGTATTCAGAGCGTATTCAGGTGTTTAGCGATTTTTACTACTGCGCATGCGTAGTCATTTTTTAATGTAATCTACGTATCTTTCTTACATAGATTGCGTAAATGCAACTGCATTTACGCAATCTACATAAGAAAAGGATACGTAGATTACGTAAAAAAATGACTACGCATGCGCAGTAGTAAAAATCGCTAAACACCTGAATACGGGCCTAGATGTAGGGTGTGCTTTGTAAACTTGTAATCAGACAGGGTGTGCTTTGTGCACTTATCATCAGATAGGGTGTGCCCACAACAAGGATATTTCCACAGCAATAAACTATTGCATCATGTTTGTCCATAAAGTGATTTTTTTCAGATTTAACTGCCAGTATTTGTCAAAAGGGGAGATAGAGCCCACTTTCCATATATCTTGTAACAATTTCATAAAAGGTAATGGGATTGTGAAAAGTCCTTTCCTTAAGAAATATTTAATATTAATAGATTGTTTACATGCCTAAAATGTATACTTTATATTATGTAATGTTGTTATTATTAAAAATGACTTCTACCTCTGCTGCTTCATGAATATTATGATTATCCTTTATTCCAAGGTCACACCAACGTGTCTGCAGGCTATACAAGTACATACATCATGACATTACAAACAATAAATACTTGTAGACAACACACTATATTAATTTAGATATGCAATGTAATCCAGTACCAAGAGAGATGAGAATGCAAGAATGGGTTCAGATCCACAGGTTAAGAAGATGAGGAAGATAAAAATCTTTGGCAAAGGCAAGCAAAGAAAAAGATGTGGGCACATAGGACCCTTGTTAAGAAAGCTCTGGAGAGTAGGGAAGAGTCTGATGGGTTTAGGTGGGGGATAGAGTTGCAATGGTGGGAAGTAACACAAGGGAAGTCTTCAAGGTGAAAGTGAGAAGTTTTAGAATGGAATGGAGCACAGTTTTGATCAGCAAAATTGATGGGCAGAAAAGTGAAAATGTTTAAGGTGTAGGGACAGGAGGAATCGGTTATGGCTTTGGGAAAGAATAAACAATGTATAGGCTAAAATAAAAAGGAGGCAGATTTTGGGTATTGGGTAGTTAAAGTAAAACATGTAATGACATTGAGGGTGGATCAGAGCTTAGTAATTTGGGACTGGGGAAGGTGAGCAATGAGATCACTGTAATTTACTCCAAAGGAGTGTGTGGATGAGCGGCAGAATGCTTTTAATGTGGGGTTTGAAAAAGAGGAAGGAGGAGTAACACTGTTTAGACAGTAACACCGCTGAGACAGTAACACTGCTGAGACAGTAACACCGCTGAGACAGTAACACCGCTGAGACAGTAACACCGCTGAGACAGTAACACCGCTGAGACAGTAACACCGCTGAGACAGTAACACCGCTGAGACAGTAACACCGCTGAGACAGTAACACCGCTGAGACAGTAACACCGCTGAGACAGTAACACCGCTGAGACAGTAACACCGCTGAGACAGTAACACCGCTGAGACAGTAACACCGCTGAGACAGTAACACCGCTGAGACAGTAACACCGCTGAGACAGTAACACCGCTGAGACAGTAACACCGCTGAGACAGTAACACCGCTGAGACAGTAACACCGCTGAGACAGTAACACCGCTGAGACAGTAACACCGCTGAGACAGTAACACCGCTGAGACAGTAACACCGCTGAGACAGTAACACCGCTGAGACAGTAACACCGCTGAGACAGTAACACCGCTGAGACAGTAACACCGCTGAGACAGTAACACCGCTGAGACAGTAACACCGCTGAGACAGTAACACCGCTGAGACAGTAACACCGCTGAGACAGTAACACCGCTGAGACAGTAACACCGCTGAGACAGTAACACCGCTGAGACAGTAACACCGCTGAGACAGTAACACCGCTGAGACAGTAACACCGCTGAGACAGTAACACCGCTGAGACAGTAACACCGCTGAGACAGTAACACCTTAGATTAGAATGAATCATTCATTCCCTACAGTAGCCTCCGCTGCGTTGGTTATCGCATGGCATTTGCAATCTACAAGCGTACATGTAAGCGAGGACACTCCCCCTTCTATGTGTGGCTTGTGTATCCGCTAGCACCTGACCTTAACTTTTTTTTTATTAATAATTGACTGTATTTAGAATGAATCATTCATTCCCTACAGTAGCCTCCGCTGCGTTGGTTATCGCATGGCATTTGCAATCTACAAGCGTACATGTAAGCGAGGACACTCCCCCTTCTATGTGTGGCTTGTGTATCCGCTAGCAGAGCCCCTGACCTTAACTATCCCACACGGCATCATCGTAATGGTTTAGCCAAACCCTTAGGGCCTGATTCCATTAACTTCTCCTTCGCGTTATTTGCGGTGTGAAGCTATTCCTGCGAATTTTTATTTGTGGATTTTATGGGGTGACGCATAAAAATCTGCAAATTTTACCTACCGTAATAGACTGGAAAAAGTGCACCATTTATAAGGATTGTTAAAAAAACATAAAGCACTAAATAATATAAAAATATATTTAAAAAATATTTATAAAAAAATAATAAAAAATAGATAGTTTGAAACAAATTGTATAATGTATTATTCTATTGTTATTATTCTGTATTTTTCTATTGTTATTATTCTAGAATACAAAATAATAACAAAAAGTAAAATAAAAATGAAAACTCACAACCTACTGTCTCAAAATTTCAACGTAAACGGTTTGATATTACATGGCTAATCCCATAATAATGGGCGTTTTAATATATAAAAGGATAGTGGCCCAATTAGAAGACTATAAATCATTTTCTGGCTGCCCCTATTTTGGGCATCCCAGGAGATGCTATATACAAGAACAGAGGGTCCTCAGGCTCAGGAGGAATCACAGAGAGAGATTTCTACAATGACTGAGTCGTGTGGTGTAAACTCCATTCATTCACTATAGTAACGGAGAATGGAGTGTAGGTTGTTGTTACTTGCTATCTTATCAGTGAGTGGGCCAGACAGATGGACTCTGGAACCCTCGGATCAGGAAATAAGGACTATATCACCCAGTTCTACCATATAGATCAGATATCCTTAACCTTGGGGATTGGAGGAAAAGCTCACTATAGTGCACAACCTTCCGGACTAAATGGAACAACAGTGCTGCGAAGACAATGCGTTCAAACACAAAGTGCCGCAACCAGGTTCCGATTTTCTCTCTAGCATTTTATAGAATCTGGGGTGGCTGGAACCAGGATCCAAGTTTCTAAAGCTTAAAACTTATTAACATGGAAAACGTTTGTACTCTTCAATGAGCTTTTAGACATTTTATGTACTGTTCACCCGCACACATCAGTAATAGCTCATCAGCGCGCGTTTCGACACATCCACACTTTAGAGCAATGGACTGGATCCAGACTTCCTTAAAGTGGGGTTTTTTTTCGGAACGTCTGTGGCGGAAAATGTGTGATTTGGCATAATGTGCATGCGCAAGAGCTGCGATTGGAACGCAATCACACAAACAGGTGCCGACAGTGATGTCGCAATTTAGAGAGGGTTTAATATTATAATAAAGTAAAGGTGGTCATTCAGCTTCTCGTGAGATCCTTACTTTCGATCCAGCGCCATTTTAAGTGGAGACCAATAGGAGCGGTTTTCCATGCATTAGCAAAGGTGCGTGGTTAGGATAGTGATCACTGCTAGTATTATGTTTGGAACTCCAAAAGCAGTACAAACGGATCTCTGGACCTGGTCCAACGACACTTCTAGCAAGGGAGCCAATATTTAAAATATATATAAGTACGCGTCGCCATATAGGAGGTTTAAGTTACAATATAGGTTTATTTTTTGGTTAATTTCACCTGCCCAGCGTCAGGGATCCTCCTGTAAAGGAGTCCCTAACTTGTACTGCAATATGTGTAAGACAAATCCTCCATTTAAAATGTATGCAGCAGCCATATTAATGAAGGCTCAAGCTCACAATTAGTAATAAGTTAAAATAGGCTTCTTTGCAAATATACAAGGATTCTCCTGTAGGCGAGTCCATAACTTGTATTGCAATATGTGTACTTAGTATGTCTTTGGTAAGACATTTTAAAAAGTATGCAGCAGCCATTCTGGAGAGGGCTCAGGCTCCAAACCAAAATAGTAATTAGTAATAAGTGAAATGCGATCATTCTTTTTTTTGCAGCTATATGAGGCACTTCCAGTAGGCAAATCCCTAACTCAGATTGTCTGTGGTAAGTCAATTTCTCTGTTTAAAAAGTAAGCCATATTGGGGAGGGGTCAGATAGCAGCAGCCATATTGGGTTGGGGCTGTAAGACTGCAGCAGCCATATTGGGGGAAGGCTGCAAGACTGCAGCAGCCATACCGAGGAGGGGTCAGACTGTAGTAGCCATAGCGGGGAGGGGTCAGATTGCAGCAGACATATTGGGAAGAGGTCAGACTGCAGCAGCCATATTGGGGAGTGGTCAGACTGCAGCAGCCACACTGGGGAGGGGTCAGACTGCAGCAGCCATAATGGGGAGGGGTCAAGCTCCCAAAGTAAACTAGTAATTAGTAATAAGCAAATACAGGCTGCACTTCTTTTCAGATATAAAAGGTTTAGTTCACGATTCGAAAACAGTTCTCCCCTGGGGAACAGGACATAGAGGAGAAATGGTGATCATTCTCATTACTATGTTATGAATCCACTTTACTGTCCTTCTGTCCAGGGCACCCGCTGTCTACATTGGCAGACACACATCCACTTCACCCACTCGTAATTTACATGAACAGCTTGCATTTAAAAATAAATAAATAAAGTACTAAACCATTTCAGCGACATAAGGGAGGCAATTACGGCAATGATCTCCTTCTGATACTCTAGTCTTTGAATTAACTCTGGCCCCCTCAGCATGGAAATGGCGTTTTATATAGCCACATGTTAAAGAACAAAGATCATTTTATTCATAAAATAATTCTCATTAAGAGACCCGCACATGTAGCCAATTGACTGCTGAGCGCCACCAAAACAGTCAGGTCAACGAGGGTACTGCATTCCGATTCATTTCCTGATTTGGCCCAATATATACAGGAAAAAAAACATACGGTCATCATCCAGGTTATGATAAACAAGGTGAGCAAATCTTTCACAGGGATAAAGGATAACTCAAAACTTCAGCAGCTCTACTTAGCAGATCAGAGGTTTAAAAGGGCGGATAACCTACACCTGTAAAGGTGAGGACAGAACGGAGGAGAGAGAGCAGAGGGGAGAGAGGAGAGGGCAGAGAGCAGACATTTAACATTTAAAAAAATACACTTAAATAAGGAGGGCCACAGGGGACTGCTCCTGGGGCCACTATTACCTATCACTGGTCCACAGAGATGAACGGTAAGATTGCATGTAGCAAATTTCAACACCAAAAAAACATTCCTCTGGTTCTTATATTAAGTAAATAAAAAGCCTAAATGGTGTCCTTGATATCACCAAGTTAAGGATAAAAATGGCATTTTTGTTACATAAAAGTGACGCAATATTCACATTGCTGGACAGCACATTAAAGGGTTAAACCAATAGTGACACTTACCCCTCTTTTCCCCGCCTCTTCGTTCAGCGCATTGATCCACGCCTTCAGCCACTGGCTCCTCCAGCTCCGCAGAGACAAAATCCAGGACAGGAGAGAATTGGCCTCCCCCAGCGCGTTCGAATACGGCGATCTCGCCTTCCATGTCCACAAGCCCCGCAAACCATACTGGAACAGGTAGATGCCAAGCGTGACCAGGGCACCGATAAAGAGGGTCACCAGACAGAAGGACTGGGCTCCCTCCAACAACGACATGGCTCAGGCCAGTCCCAACATCGAGGGCGCTCCAAAATAAAGAGGTCACCGCAAACGGTGGATTAAAATTCTAAACGATCCTCCAGGGAGGGATCAGAAGGGTAAAAGATAATAAAACGTGAATCGCCACACGAATGCCATGTCTAATGACCGTGCGCAGGGGATGCAAAACCGCTGTCGCCGCGGCTGTAGTGCTCCAAGACGAAGAATTCAGCAGCAACGGACAGTTTTAATTCCTTTACTGAGCAGGTGAAATGCGCTGCTGCAAGTTCCATGTGCGTTACACTATTCCTCAGCATCCCTGGTGCCCGCGGCTAGAGAAGAGGGTGCAAGATGACCAAGTCCCTGGTTTCAGACCTGCTGAGGGGCGTCCTCGTCACCGTTCTGTGCCCTCCGAGGACACCTCTAAGTGTTGGCAACGGTGAGACGGTTATACCATCCAGGAAACAAGGCTCCTTACTGGAACAGTGCAGATTCCCCAGTGGATATTCAGTATATTCACACTTTTAAAGACGCAGTCACTAGAAAAGAGAGAGGACAGCAATAGTGAACAGTAAATAAAGGATTATGCACACAGCTTTTATTGTACGTACTATAATTGCATGCACCTGATAGGCTGCCACTGCGCTCAGCTTGTGCTACAGATCATTTTAGTCACAGGGGCGGATACAAAGATTGAGAGAAAGGGGCAAGACAGGTGCAAGTGTACACCTGAGCAAAGGGGTTTTTATTGTAGCACAGGCAGGGGCATAACTAAAAGTGTAGCAAGGTGTGCAGCTATGGGGCACAGAGGAGAGGAGGTGCCGTGGAAGCTGCTCCCCCTGCACTGCAAGCAAGCTGTCAGAAGCTGACAGCTTAATACCACGCTTGGCACTCCATGTATGAGTGTATGTATCCATTGCACTGTAGCGCTCAGCACTCATACATGGAGTGCCAAGCGCTATTTTAAAGTGTCAGCCTATCAGGCAGTGGTCCCGTCCCTACCTCAGTTCCCAGTCCCACCCATGCAGACCCGGGCCTCCTTGCTACAGTATCCGCCCCCGAGCATAGGTAAGTATTAAGTTACAATATTTGCATAACTACATATATATTTGCAAGTACATTTAAAAGGTATTAGTTTACAGTTTCACAAATTGTTAAAGAAAAATGAACAACCTTAAAAACAGGTTTGGGTGGTCTATGAAATGAGCCATAACCTTCTCACACCTCATCTCAATCACCGATAATCTGATTACCCACTATCTATAATAATTGTCATCACCTACTATCTTCTGGCTACAACTGAATCGCACCCAGCAGAAGACATCTGATAATTGAGCCAATTTTCCTCTATCGGTGCAACACACCCCCAGCAACAACCAATAGGACACAGTGGAAAAAATACTAAATAAACATTACTGGACACTTATTTTCTATTATTGAAAAAAGAAGAACAGGAAGGATTTTATTTCCACCTCCCTTAAAAAACATTTTTCTAGTATGTAATAGGAAAATGAGAGATTGAGAGCTAGAATCTGATTGGTTGCTATGGGCAACATCTCCACTTTTCCTTTCCCACAGTTTAGCAAATCTAGCCCCAGGCTTCCAATGGTTAATATGCTGACAGCAAACAATGGATTGAGGAGCTTTTGTTTATTCAGCTATTCTCTATTTATAGGAAAATACATATCTGTAAAGTAAAGAACATCCTGTTACCGCGGCAACGGTCATCAACCGCAAGACTTATTAAAACTTACTTTCAATGAAACAATTCAATAACAAAAAAAAAACCCTAAAGACATATATATTAAGGCAAATTTCAAGAGAATTTATATTTATTCTGAAAAAAAAATTGTAAAAACTTCTTTAACACAAGTCTTAAGTCAATCATGCAAGACCTGCACCAAGGAGCCAATTATAGTGAACTGTCCGCACTGAAAAAGAGGCGGAGCTTGCAGGAATGTGGGTGGGGTCTAAGGTCACAGTGGGTGGACCATAAGATCATGGTGTTTTTGCATTTGCATCTGCTACAAGGAAATAGTAAAAGGGAATTTCTGTAAGTATGCAAATGGAAAACGGAAAACTCATTCTTTGCTTGATTATTTCACTGAAATAAAATTTGGGTGCTTTTATTACATTGTTTTATTGTTTATCCATCTTCCCCCTTCCTTCCTTCCTATTAAATCCCTGGATGTGGCTTTGTTGAAAATGACTTTCCCAACGGCCGTCACGGCAGATAGGATCAACGCATTTTAATCTTCTCATTGAAAAAAAATTCTTTGTCTGTGATTCTTGCTACATGTTTATATTTTCCTGCATTGTTTGCAAAAACAGAAGATTTAAAATAAACTTTAAACAATTACATAAAAATAAAAAACCATAATAATAATAATAATAATAATAATAATAATAAAGTGTGCCTCTGCTCCACCTTTCCCGGTTCACCTATTACAAACATTTTTAGCTGTCCGTTATATAGTAATTTACTAGCGGTTTAAAGGTCTCAGCTTATTTCATTTAATAGGTTCATTCAAGGGGATGGAGCGTCTACCCCACTGAAATCATTGGGCACCCTGGAATGAATGGGAAAAAAATAAAAACACATCTGACATTTGTTTATTACGCTGAATGTGTGAAGTCTGCTAACAATATTCCAAATATTTCATGTGTTGCCTTGTACTTTGAGCCATGAGTGGTGTTCATGGTCTTTTATTGAGGTGTTTTATTGAACGGTTAATTCTTTTTCTAAATTTAGATGCTGCAAATGAAAAGCTATTAATGCATTTAAAATAAGGAAGCTTTTAAAATTGAGCCTATTGCCCAAGTGACATAATAATTAACCCCAGATCCTTTTCCTTAGATACTTCATTCGTCTAGCTGAAACCTACTCCAGTTTCAATGATGCCCTTGTCTTCTCATACTACTATTAGGGCCAGATTTACGAAGCTGCAGTGTTTGGAAAAGTGGAGATGTTGCCTATAGCAACCAATCAGATTCTAGCTCTCACATTCCTATTACATACTAGAGAATGTCAGCTAGAATATAACTGGTTGCTATGGGCAACATCTCCACTTTCCAAACACTGCAGCTTAGTAAATCTGGCCCTTAAAAGTGTTTACTTCTTTTACCTGTATATATCCCTTCTACGATCTGTCCCTATCCTTTCCTTTGTTCCAAGCTATACATGTGTACTTTCTCCAATCTCTCTCTGTATGCTGTGTGACACAGGCCATGCACCATTTTAGTTGCTCTTCTCTGCTCCAAGCTATACATGTTTAGTTCCTCTAGCCTTTCTTGGTATGATTTGTTACAAAGGCCATGGACCATTTTAGTTGCTCTTCTTTGCACAGTCTCCAATGTATTTATGTCTTTCTGGAGATATGGCCTCCAGAACTGAACACAGTATTCTAGGTGAGGGCGTACCAATGATTTATAAAGGGGCATCACTACTTCCCTCTCTCTGCTACTAATTCCTCTCCCTATGCAACCAAGCATCTGACTTGCCTTCCTAATTGCTTTGTTACATTGCTTGTCTACCTTTAAGTCACATGAAATAATGACTCCTAGATCCCTTTCCTCCTCAGTAGTTTCCACTTTAGGGCCACTAAAACCTACATTCAGCCTTTGAGATTCTGAACCCCAAGTGACACATTTTATAGCATTAAACACCTGTTGCCACACAGAAGACTCCTCCAATCTACTTGGATGGATAATCAATTTTTTCACTCCTGCAGTGTGTCTACAGTTAATAGTAAATATAGAGGTTTTCCCATTTATTGAAGTAAGCCCATTCATTTCAGTGGGGTACATTTTAAAACAAGTAAATGAAGAGTTTGAGCTTGTTTTGAACTTCCCAAATTGTATGAAACATATACTGAGTGCTGAGAGGCCTTGCAACTTGCAAATCAGGAGCGAAATTTGCCGATTGGGGGATTAACCCACAAATGGAAAATGCTTGTTTGAACTTTAGTAGATGACCCCACACATAATGCCTGGAACTGTATGTAAATGTTTATGTAGCCACCACTGGGACAGCAGCTGTCCCTATCACAATGCCTCAAATTGCTTAGTTCCTGTTTTCGCTCTGGAAAACACATTCGGGTTTATTTAGAAACCCCTGTGCTGGGAATTGTCTTTCATTCAAGTGTATCTGACAAACAAATGAAGAGCAATGTATGCTAGACACACACTAGAGAAGGCCTACATATCCTGCGGCTGTAGCAAAACTACGTATCCCAGTATGCTCTCACTACAGAGGTATAGCGAATACCTGGCAACGCATGCTGGGAGGTGTAGTTTCACAACACAGTTATTGGCGTTATACACTATACGATATTTGTGTACACTTCAGCAATTTTCCTGTGCTTTTATCGTCCCTGAAAAACCGTGCATGCCTACGCACTAGACCAGTGTTGGCTAACCTGCGACACTCCAGGTGTTGTGAAACTACCATTTCCATCATGCTTTATCTGGTATCCGCTATGCTTTTGCAGTTAAGGCATGCTGGGACTCGTAGTTTCACAACACCTTCACAACAATACCCGTAGCTCATCCGCGATATGTTAATGACACGTAAAGTTTTAAAAAAAACGCAGTCCTGAGGCGTAAGGCAGGATTCTCTGAGGTGATCTGAACGTGGTATAAATCATATCCCGTTGATGCTGCAGCCATTTTCTGGTATCACAAGATGGATCCGCAGGTGTACGCGAATTCACCTGCCTTTGTTACCATTTTGCACCACAGTGTTTGTGGACCAAGGATTGGCTGCTAACACGAGCCTCCTGGTCTCTCAGGCCCGTGCTGCAGGAAATTCGTGAGAACAATCTTGATGATTTTAGGAATTTCCTCAGGATGAAAGGGGACACTTGCGGGGCCTGGCTTCATCTTGTCACCCCGTTGATAGAAAAACTAAATACAAAGCGGAGAAGAGTCATTGCTGCTGAGTAACTGTGTCTCTGCGCCAAGACTGGGGAGGTCATTGAAAGACTTAATGTTCTACTTATCTTCAGACCGGAGATGCTTTTATTGTAGCATTAAAGCCAGAATATTTTATACCAAAATATATTAAGGAGGAAATAAAAATATATATTTTAATGTCTGTGCACGTTACAACACATTAAAATTACTTTTTTATGGTAAATTTTATTATGCACAATCATTTAATAAAAAATACAAAAAATGTATTTATGTGACTGTCCCAGTGTTAATGAATTATTAAACATATGCACAGTCATTTCCACATGGTGAACTTTAATTTGCAACAGACATGCTTGGAAAAGCATGTATATAGTCATTAGACCGGCTGCAGAGCTCCAATATAGGGTTGCGGTGCGATCCCCATTAGTATAAGTGTGAGGGGAAAACCATAGTCAGCTTTTCTTAAAAGAAAACTTAAAAGAAGGTGACACTGCAGCTGATTCACAAGAGACTAAAGTGTATTTTTCATTTCGGTCTCCATTATTGAAGTATTGTTGTCTTAGATAACGGCCAGTCTTTAATTACATCTTGGTCTCCATGAAAATGGCCACCTCTATAGGCCTCAATGCAGGGAAATAGGAGACAATTTCTAAATTCTGTTAACATACCGCAATGACTTTTGGAACTGAATCAGGTATTCTGCAGACACTTCAAGGAGTCAGGGAGATCACCCACTCTTCAGGGATTCTCCCGAATATACACGGTTGACAACTATTATTTATACATATCCACATCTTTTGAATACAGAAACTTATTTATCAGCAGTTATTAAGCTGTGATTGGTGCAGGGTCCAGACCCTCCAACATGACCCATTCCATTAGGTACAACATACTCCGCTCCTGAGCTTCCAACTGTCACTCACCTGGTGAAATGACTTAACTGATATTTAAAAAACTATTTGTCTCTTCAACAAAGGAGGTTACCATAGTAACTGATGGCCGAAAAACTGAGAAGCAGAGTATTTTGTGCCTAATGGAATGGGTCACATGTTGGAGGGTATGAGGGTCCATACAGCTGCAATACACAGGCAGTCGCCATCCAGCACTCTGTAATATTTATGCCCTCAGGGGTCACGTCAACAACAGAAAAATATTGGAGAATATTCGGTTATCTGAAAGACTCACATACTACACGATATACGTCCCTTGTGGTCAAGATAGGGCAGAGTTTCTGAGCAATCTGATAATCCAACACAAGAGTTTTTGGACTGCTTGGTAAATCCATCTACAGCGATAATCGCTCCGATCTACCGTTAACTGAATAGTCAGGACCAATAATCTCTCTATAGTGCGCGACCATGAAAACCGATATTGGTTATTGGTACAGGATATTTTTGCTTGGAGCATCGTTTCCTCTAACCTTGTACTTGGGGGTAATTTTTGGCATCCTAATCTCATCTAAAAAGCCATGTCAGACTTTCATAGCACAGCTTAGGAAAGGGGAGGGGGGTGGGTTCAGTTAAAAAAAGAGCTCAAATGGGTGTTCCAAAGCTCTCTGCCCTATATAGGTGCCATGTTACTGTGGTTACCATGGTATTCACAATGCTTCATGAAGGAGCTGTAGAACTATAAGTTGTCCATTGCAGTATTTAGAAGCAAATCAAGTGAAATAGGTCAAAATCAATCTGTTGCTCATAGCGAACAAAAGTCTTTTATGTTTGTTTTCCTTTATGGAATTTTTTTTAAGACGAGTACATAAATATAAAAGACTAGAGAGGACTATTTGCACAGAGCAGGTTCAAATGCCATTATCAGGACATTTAGCCCATGGTTGCATGTCACATTCACACAATTCACAGATTTCTTTTTCTGTCTCTTTTATACATATATTCATGTCTCTGTCGCCATTACATTAAATGCAGAGAGAGTTATGCATCATAGCCAAAGGCACCAGAAATAACCTGCATGGGCCGTATTCAAAGGTCTGTTTTCACATGGAGTTGCGTGCATATTTTTAGGTACATTATAACTGCGCAGCGTAGTAACTTTAGTTACGTTGAATATACGCACGTATGTGTTTCAGGCACGGACATGTGAATCGCACTTGGGGACATACGTACGGAGGGGTGAGTTTAAGTTACGTACTTGAAAAGATATGTGAAAGATTGTGCGCGGTTAGATTGAATCGCACGTAAGGAATACACATAACGTTAGCGGTGCTCTATGGAGGCGTAAGTCTACGATTGCACGACAGTGAGAGGGGAGTGTCACGGGTGTTGGCTTGCTACGTGTTTGCGTATATTCGCGGACTTTGGAAAAACGCATCTCTGAATCCAGGTCCCATGTTATAGAGATTTTGGAGAGGATCTTTAATGACCGTTGTCTGGAAACTTTTACCTCCATCCTAACAAGATGCAAATTCAAGCAGAACGACTTTCTTTTCTGTCTGCAATCTCTCGGCTGTAAACAGGCATAAACTAAACCCTCAATAGTCTAAGAGGGTAATATAACAGATGACTTCATGCAATTACATTAACCGCTTGATCAAAGCCATTACAGAGGTACAAGGTGGAAAGTTACAATTACATACAGACCTTGTTAAGTGTAGTTTAATAAAAATAATAAGCAACTTGGTTTCCTGCTTACAAGACGATTAGCACCCTATAAAACCCATTTAAATTCCTTATGGAAAAGCCTGTGCATTGTAACGCATTATCATTGTCACCCATTAAAGACAGAGGCATGTCACATGTCACTGTACATATATTCATTAGGACATCAATGAAAGTGACTTTACCATCAGCCCTCTATTATCTCCCGGCTAATTTCCTTCCCATTCAGTAAAGTTCAGTTTTTGAGCTTTAAGGCACCATAATTAGGTGAGAATTAATAGGCATCATTAAAATAAAAGGGATTTGCTGTGAACATGTAAAGGATAAAAATCTAGGTCGTTAGTTGCTGGAGGTTCATGAAAATGTCCTGTAATAATTACACATATTCCATGTTATAAAAGATCTATTATAATAACCAGTAGAAGGTGACATGAATGGAAAGACAAGGAGGTGGCTGGTAAAAGGTTATTATAAAGATCCAGACAATCTCATGCAATGTAAAAGTTATGGGAAGAGAGCTTACAGGGTGACGACCCACGAGGAAAGGGGGAAGGTACACAGGAGAGGGTGGCAGGATGGAGGGGGGGGCAGGTTGGAGAGGGGGGGCAAGGAGACACGCACAGGAGAGAGA
>WWET01004759.1:72189-87477 GCA_011038615.1 Limnodynastes dumerilii | reverse complement strand
TCAAAGGAAATGTGCGGAAAAATTACTTCACTGAAAGGGTGATAGATAAGTGGAATATTCTCCCATCTGAGGTGGTTGATGCCAGTACAGTAGAACAATTTAAACATGCTTGGGATAAATATAAGGGTATCCTAAATTGTAACCCCAATTGAGGTAGGGTCTAGTCTAGGGTCAGAATAGTTTTCAATAAACAAATGGGCAGACTAGATGGGCCATGTGGCTCTTATCTGCCGTCACTTTCTATGTTTCTATATAAGCCGTGTAGAATATGAGTGGTCTCATAATAGCAAGACCTGGGTGATATATTGAAACCCAAATTGAGGGTAAATAGGGTCTAGGGTCAGAATAGTTTTCAATAAACAAATGGGCAGACTAGATGGGCCATGTGGCTCTTATCTGCCGTCACTTTCTATGTTTCTATATAAGCCGTGTAGAATATGAGTGGTCTCATAATAGCAAGACAACGGCTGGGTGATACTTAAGTGTGTCCGTTTCACGTCCCAACAGCTGTTTCGGCTTTCTCAGCCATCATCATGGCATCATCATCATCATCATCAAAGTGTGACCAGATGAAGACAGGTAAGCTGCAGTAACATAGCACAAAGAAAAACAACAGCGTTCAGCCGTGGCCCAGGCAACCAGCAGCGTGAAATGAAAGCCCAGTCACTATAACTGATCTAAGGCCGTCTCCTGATGTACTGGCCTGTCTCCTGGTAGCGCCTCCATGCTCTGGACACTACGCTGACAGACACAGCAAACCTTCTAGCCACAGCTCGCATTGATGTGCATCCTGGATGAGCTGCACTACCTGAGCCACTTGTGTGGGTTGTAGACTCCGTCTCATGCTACCACTAGTGTGAATGCACCGCCAGCATTCAAAAGTGACCAAAACATCAGCCAGAAAGCATAGGAACTGAGAAGTGGTCTGTGGTCAACACCTGCAGAACCATTCCTTTATTGGGGGTGTCTTGTTAATTGCCTATAATTTCCAACTGTTGTCTATTCCATTTGCACAGCAGCATGTGACATTGATTGTCAATCAGTGTTGCTTCCTAAGTGGACAGTTTCATTACACAGAAGTGTGATTGACTTGTAGTTACATTGTGTTGTTTAAGTGTTCCCTTTATTTTTTTGAGCATTGTATATATACGTATATATATCATACACTCAATACAGTACAGTACATAGCATAAAA
Source organism: Limnodynastes dumerilii (assembly GCA_011038615.1). Classification (NCBI taxonomy): domain Eukaryota; kingdom Metazoa; phylum Chordata; class Amphibia; order Anura; family Limnodynastidae; genus Limnodynastes; species Limnodynastes dumerilii. Next base: position 86,282 of record WWET01004759.1, on the reverse strand, counting down.
TACTATATCCTCCTACCTAACAGGTCACATGTGTTGCTATAAGAGAGAGTGACGAAGAAGACAGTCTAAGAAAGAGAATTACTTGTAAAATACTTTGTGTAGACAAACCCTTCCAGTAATAATAAAATAGAAGTTCCCAAACAAGTGTACTAGGTACATTGGATATACACTCGCATTAAATTATACCTTAATTAGACCCCCCCCTCCCCCCAATATTGTTGTAGTCATAACAGGGTAACTTCCAAACAGAAAAAACATAATCTTAAATTCAGGTTAATGCGGCGAGTCCATTGGGGAAGATGAGAGAGCCAGACACTGATCTTGATCTCCGATGTTATATATATAAATATTGTTCCTGTTCTGGTTAATGCAACTCTGGTTGGTCTCCTTATATTTCCTTTTATTTGATGACTCTGCTTCTTAAAACAAACAGTTAATTGCCAAATGTTAGTTCTCAAGAATTTTTATTTTTAAATGTATTTATTTTTTCTTACAAACCCTGTATTCATGCCTCTATGTATGTTTACTATTGCATTTATTTTAATGTCATTGCTGTTCTGTCTGAATTGAAATGTTTGGACTCTGCTTGACTTACCATTCTTGTTGGGTTCAAGATGCCTCAGACATTTTGTTGGGGGGTGGGATTGGGTTCTGGGATTCCTCACAGTTTTTTTTGCTTGGTGTTGTTTGTACTTTATGTTATGAAAATGAAAAAATATCACAATAAAAAAAAAAAAAGAAAAAAGATCAGTGTCTGGCATTACTTAGGGGACAGGGAAAGATGGTGAGAAGGCAACCGTAGCTCAAAATCATAAATAAATCTTTTTTTTTTGCTCAAAATCGCAATAAAATATGTAAAAATAATAATTGCAGTGGATCACATAGAAACATAGAGAGTGGTGCGGTTTACTGTCCTGATGATTGAATACCGTCAGTTAACATGCCTGCCCCAAAATTCTGACAGCGTTCACTGATCGACATCTTTCTCTCACAGTTGTCAGCGCGACACCTTTTTTAATGCCGACATATACTTCGTTCTTTGTTTCGAAAGACCTTTGTATAACAGCTGAATGTAGACTGACGACAATTACCTGCATTCTGTGGCGGAGATGCGACTCCTGAATTCGTCATCTGCCGAAAGGTAAACTAACAGTAACAAAAAAAAACACACAAGGCTGCGCTTCGATATATGAAATGTGTGCAAGTGTGTATATAAATGGGAGAGGTGCAGCCAAGGACCAAAGTGACCACTGTGTAACTACAAGGAACAAAAGAGAGGTCCGGCGCTCCCAACAGAGCACATACATAAAAAGGAGGTGTAGGTCACAATATAGCTATATTGGGTTAATCACCTGCCCAGCATCAAGGCACCTCCTGTAGGTGAGTCCCTGTCCATTTGCTATATGTGTACTCAGGAGGTCTGTATTAAGACACTCTGACATTTGAACAGTGTGCAGCAGCCATATTGGGGAGAGGTCGCGCTTCTAATTCAATATATGAAATGTGTGCAAGTGTAAGCCGAAAAGGTAGTGTTTTTACCAAACCCTACGCATAAACATTCATAACTATTTCCCGTCTATTAGAGTGAGAATTTCTAATTGACTCAGACTCTTAAGGTCAGGATCATACCTTGATATGGTCACGTTTAGTAGGGATGGGTCTAAGACTGGATAGGGCAGCAGGAGTGAGCCACGACCATACTGTAGAATCAGCATCTCTTTCCCCCTCCCTCGCACCTGCTGTTGGAAATATCTTTCAAGGACTTAAGGCACAGAAGTCTGGATTTGGAGATTGTGTTGTGGGCGCAATTGCAAAAAGTGTGTGTTTTCCAATTCTAGGGATCATAAAATGCCCCCTTGTTCGTTAGACTGGATCTGGTCTTTTAAGAAGCATCTTCAATAATGGAAATAATGCTCTTCTGCTTTATTCCACTGATTATTAGAGTGCTGTGGAGGTATGACACACAGGTGCGTTATAAAAGGGGGAATGGCTGTTACAGGGCCCGCAGGAGAGGGGCCCCTAGCAGCTGCTCCTCCTGCACTATAATTAAGCTGTCAGAAGTTGACATTATAAAACATCATTCGTAGCTCCATGTATTAGTATTATGCTGTAGCGCTCAGCCCTCATACATGGGTGTGGGTTCCCGCAAAAAAAACAAAACAAATCTGATTTACGAAAAATTAGATTCCTCCCAGCCAGTTGCAGACTGGCTGGGATTTCGATTGCATATGCCTCGATAAGGTATTGTAATTAATCCACGGAGCACCGAAAGCTTCGTGGTCCGAAAATTTGTAAAAAAAAAAATAACCCCCCCCCCCCACTCCTTTCCTAAACCCTTCCCTCTCACTACCCTAACACTCCATCCTGGCAGCCTGACCCTAACCCTCCCTCCCCTGCAGCCTAACCCTAATCCCGCAGAGATAGTTTACTTACCTGTTCCACGTCCGGCGATAGCAGCGGCGGAGGGATATCGCGCATTGCGAAAGTGGAAAAAAAAAAAAAGTATAAAAATCGGTAAGTATAGGAAAAAGGGACATCCGAAAAGGAACTTTCAGATGTCCCTTTTTAAGAAATTCAGAGTTTCTTTGCGGAGAGTGCTCATTCACGGAGCATCAGGCGCTGTTTTAAGTGGTCAGCCTCTGACCGTTTCTTTCACGCAGATGGGCCAAACTCAGCCCCACTACCCATATAGCAGTAGCGTCCCTCCCATCCACGGTCTTGTTATGGGGCTGTTTTGCCCAGGACTACGCATGAATTGTAGTAATTGTCCCATTATAACAGGATAATTCTGGGGTACAGGAACATTCATTGGGCCTGATTCAATTAAGCGCAAAGTGAATTTTTTCTGTGTTTTTTTTGCGTATTTTGCATATTTTTTCACGCGTATTTTTCAGTCCCGATTCAATTCCGTTTTTACTTTGTGTATTTTTTTGGTCTATCGCGCATATTTTTTGTCCCTATTTAAATGCATCGCAAGTGCGAATTTTTGCAATTCAATTGCGTTACACGCGTTAAAATTCGCGCTTTATTTTACATCATTTTTTGTGCACCTCATAAAGGTGCGTATTATGACATGTGAGGGTGAAATTCATGAAAAGATTCAAGTGTACAGCTCCTCTATGCTCCTGATCACCTCCCAGCACGGTGGCAACAGCAGTGTGATAATCCACATAAATCTATGCAGCCTGCAACTCAAATAAATAGCTGTAGGTTAAAAAATAACTAAAAAGTGGAAGAGACGACTGAAAAGTGAAAAATGACGCTGGCAGAAGCTTTTAAAAAACAACAATCCGAAAAAATTATTTTCTATTATTCTCTTCTACAATAACACGTAATTACTGAGTTGTTGCAGTCTAATTTTTGACATTCAAGTGCAGAAGATGCTAAATAGATTATTACAGACATATGACGGCTGATTATGGGAAGTGATTGTGCTGACATTTGTATCGCATGGGTAAAGATACAGAAATACACGCACGTATTTTATAACGGGAGGTAAGCACAAATACGCTCATGGTCCATTTAACGCACGTTGGAGACGGGGGGACATTTTTAATTCAATAGCGGTTATTTTTCCGCGCGAACGGTGCGTATTTTATACCTTTTTTTTTTTTTTATTAATTCGTGTTTAATTGAATCAGGCCCATTGTTAGTAGTACTAGTATCGTGGTTCCTTTGTTCTGCAGGAGTAAAATAGGTCATTTCAGATGCTTATCTTTGAAGAAAGATGCGTTCACACATTCAAAAGAAAAAAAATGTCAATTTATTAGATTCAACATTTGTTGGTCAACAGCTAAGAAAAAAAAAAAGAACAGTAGAAATTATTACAAATAAACAGCAGATAAACACAACATGACTGAATAGCGATTCCTTCTACATGGAGAGTTATTTGAGAAAAGTAAAAATCTTTTTATTATCAGGCGCGCTGAGGTCAGGTACTGAGAGCGGGTCAGGCTGGTGTCAGCACTGTAACAGAGATTCAGACCTGGGGTACTATAAAGTCGTATAAGTATTTATCATATGCTTTCCTGTAGCCGGGTCAGAAAATGACGTCTATGGATTGAACGTTTGTAGAAACAGGACTGATAAAGCCTTCACTTTGCTACTGACAGAACGGTGCATGCGGGTTCCTGAATGAGTCATTCATCTGGTATTTGCTAAAATGACACGAGGTATTGTGAACCTTTGTGACAGACTCTCTCCAACACAAAATCCTATGGAAGGGGGGTGGAAGCCTTTCTCGTCCCCTGGACGTTTTAGCATTATGACATATGTAAAATGAATATTATGGTTTGCCAAAATAATTGAAAGGTAGGATCAAGATTGCCCAAATAATTAAGGTCCGGATTCCCAGTTACATCGTTTTCCGTGCGTTGTTGTAAGAACGTCTTGCACTGTCTGTGCAAGATCTTGTCATTTGAAAGGACACGTCTGACGCTTTATACCATATCACAGCTAAATTGTTTCTAATACTTTATGTTCTATAATGTTCTGTAACAAACTATGATTTTGAAAGACAGAAAAAAAAACAAAAAACATTAAAACGCTAAATGACAATGTGCAAAACACAAAAATCGCATAAATTACAAGGGTGCAAAAGAACAAAAGCCTGCATCCAACACAATTCAACATGTAGCTATTAAATGGATGATGCCATTACTTTATGCTATCATAGGATCAAAAAGGACTAAAACTCCAATTGGACAGTAGCTGGGAGCACGTTTTAACCACAATTTCTATTTTAAAGTAAATTTGACTTTGGCGTTTAATTTCTATCTACTTATTAATTCATTATCAAACCTGTATATTTGCTGAATAATAACCTTTACTTCTACTGATAATAATTGCATCACCAGTGCTGTAAATATTAATATTTTTTCCATTTACATCAATTTAATAAAAAATGTATCTGAATTTAAATAAGTATGAATCCGCTAAGTTTTTAAATATAAAAAAAAAACAAAAAAAAAAACCCATTAAAAAGCTTTGTTAAGGAAACAAACTCAGGGGTATAAGACGAGAAAATGACAGGTGGAAGATTTTCAATCCCTGAATTATGGCTTTAGGAAAATTTTCATTTTAACCATTTCAAGCAAATTGTTTAAAAAGGGCAAAACTCTAACCATAATCTTTATTTTAATTCATTTCTCAAGGAACGTCCATGCATCTGTCCCGCCAAAGCGAAATATTTTGAATAAGGAATAAAATGATATTGCTAAACAGTGTATCTTGAACATAGTATTCATCACAGCAGTTTTATTTTATTTTTATAATACTCTGTGGATAATATCTATAGTTTGAAAATATTGAATGTTCCTTTATAGTGTTCTGTTTAAGAGCACTCACAATTGTACAATACAAGCAAATGTGCAGGTCATATACAGGTTTTCTCCCAACTCCAGACCCATCAAGTACTTCAGGTGTTATAATATATAATGGCGCATAAAACATTTGTTTTGTAATGCAAAAGTTATCATTAAATTATGCCTCACTATACACCATACACCTTGCATTATTTGGTTCAAGTAAAACGATTTAGATGGCAAATCTGCCATCATTTAACGTTTAAGATTATGAGAAAAGGGATAGATTTAATATATGTTGAAACGTCAAAATTTATGTTTATCTGGAGATTTTGCCAAATTAATTTAATACATTCATGTTGTTGACGTAACGTTAAATTTACAAGTAAAATAATTTATAAATGGCAATTTTGTTATCTTCATATTTATTAAATATACATGGTCCACAACAATCAGAACCAAGAATATAAATCTACATGTTTACAATGGACATCTCTCCTTTTTTATTTCAAATAAATTGTTGAGGTCCAAACCCATTGAGGATGCAAGTTTTTTTCAAAACGTTACAAGGCAACAAATTCCTTCATCAAATTAAATACTAATACACTTGTTATTGAACCTAAAATTCTACATATCTGTTATGTGAGATATAATGCGAATGTGGAAACAGGTATATTTTGGCTTCCTACCCGTGTTTTATTAGCAGTGTATTTCTGCAACCTAGGTAAACTGATGAAAAAATAAGTTCGAACCAATTAATGTTTTTTTTGTTTTGTTTTTTATAATCTCTTGGGGAAACTAGTCTAAGCCTCTACCTGGCCAAAAATGATCATCATTTCTAGTAATAAATAAAAAAAAAAATGCACTTCAAAGAATGACACCTATTTTAAATAAAGCAAAAGCAGGATTGCAAAAAAAATATAAATCAATATCAGACAAGACAAATATTAAATATAAATACTAGGGCTGCACCTGGCGCTGCAAAAGACCCTTCCAAAAACACCTGTGGGACCATGTCAGATCTGGTTCTGTGGTCCAACGGCCAGATAGCTCTTTCAGGGTTTGTAACATGGAAAGTATTACAGAACCAGATGGGTTTATTGGCTTTTAGATGTTTTTGTATTAAGTTAGTTATGTTAAACAGACTAAATGTTTTGATTTATATTTTTATTATTAAAGCGACCCTGGCCACAGTTGATTACAAATGTTAGGCCATCATAAGGGCCCATTATCGCCTGGAGATGGCTACCATCCCTTTAACTGTAGAAGATCAATGTTAAATTGATAGAATACACTAAACACAAACCTATGGAGATTTCATAAAACAACAAATGGACAATGCTGTAATACTGTGCTATAGTTATTCAACGCAAACCTAGCAGATTATCAGAATGATAGATTTCAGCATATTAATTGCAAACCAATGATCCCCCTTACTATTTACTATGGTACTGAAGTACCTACCATATTATTATGGTGCTACCTAAGGCGTATTGTTCCCAGCATCCACAATTAGGACCCAAGTAGTTATCAACCGATAAAGGATTTTAGGGTTTAGGTGGCTGGTTAACGTAACACATTTGTGGACATTTTTAGTATTAGATTAATCCTGAGCTTCAGTAACCAATGTGAGACCATGTTATAGGCTGATTCCCCAATGTAGTCTTTACACCTATATCAAATGTATCAGCACAAGCATAGCTGGATATTAATGGTGTTTAGGAGTTATAACAATATATTTCTTTACACCAACTTTGGACGATTAAAACGATGGGTAAAATAAATAACGACGTGCATACATTCACAGTCATCCTTGGATGGGACAACAAATGAATCCAGATTTCTACGTTTATCTACACCGCAATCCTTATCGTTATTTTAGGTCAACGGGAACAAAAAAAAAAAAGCTGGTCTTAAACAAGTGAAATTTAATAAGACAGAGGAGCGGATCCAGACCTCCATGTGTGTTCTGTACACACGGAAGACAAAGTCCGAACGTGAGAGGAAAGAGAACTCCCATCGATCCCCTCGTGCGTACTTTGTATGACTAACACATCCATATCCCTACCAAACACACCCCGTGTGAAGAGCCTGCTGCCACCCACTCACCCCCATCTGCGTGCCTATCCCTGCCCTCCTTGTGGGGATAAGGAATGTAGATGTTACAGAACGCCACGTGGGATGGATTTCCGAGCTTCCCGGGATATCCATGCGCAGTGCTAAGAAAAACAAACCCAAATTTCGCAAGCAGAAGTCGACTGGATCCAGCCCTGATAGAGACCTTTCAGGCAGTCAGAGACTGCAGGCGCCAGCTCCTTCCTGGTTTATTCTACCTCCATATTAAACCCCCATCACCCAGTCCTTGCAGGCTTTGTACACAATTTTAGCCTGTGGTTCCCAGTCACTACAAGATTCCTGCTTGCTACGTTAAAACGAGATAAGCAAGAAGTTTAGGTAGGGTACAATATCACATTAGGTCAGCTGTGAGACATGGAGCATTTTTGTTTGATTCAATGTATTTTTAACTTTATTACTAGGCTTTAGAGCAATATTCAACTCCTTTGACAGTCTGCATGAAGTGTTTTAGGTTTCTTAAACCTACTTTAAACTAAAAAAATGAATTATTATGAAAACGAATAAAAAAAAAAAACACAAACAAAACACCCACAGTACGCTTTCAATAAGATTCAACTTTAGAGAGTACATTTCCGCCATATTTCTCGACGTGTACAACTGAGATAATGGTGAGGATTAACCAAACACAAGAGTCATTTTCTGTAGAGCACGGTTCCTGCAATTTATGTACATGAAGCGCATACATGGTAAACTGCGTGCTAATGAGACGATACGCGATGAGCATTTAAGGCATACACAGCAATTGGTAATCAACTATAGAGTCAATTTTATTTTCTACTAAACAGACTTCACTGAAAAATATTATGGTCTAGAAAAACTGGGCATGTGTGTTCCCCTTGCAAAGCTGTTATATTGAGACACGTCTGCACCATATGGTTTACTTTTAGTTTGGGGCTGTCAGAGATGGTAACAGATTGGAATAAGGCATTATGCTTTGTGCCAAAAATAGGTGCAGTAGTCTGGAAATAAATACTTGTGGGCCATTTTCCCCAACATACAAACGAAAAAAAACAAACAAAAACCAGCATTGCACTAAAATGACAGAACCTTCCAGGTACAACTTGTGCAGGTGTGGAATTAGTTAACCAACAAATGAATGGTTGCATTATGTCCTTGGGATGTCAATACTGTATACCTATACAGACTTGACAAACCATCTGTACAACAGCATTTAAATAAAACAAACACAAAAACTATTTAAACCTTGATTTCAACTCACTGTATGCAATTATTTAACAAAAAGACAATTTGCACACAATCTTACCGAATAGAAAAATAAGAAACATGTCTCTTCATGCAACTCATCACATAAGTACACCTAGGCACCTACTGTATATCTAACTGGTAAAATCCGACAGAACTTAATTCATCCAGAAATAGTGTTCCTTTAAATCATTGTTAATGAATTAGTATATAGCAACATTTGAGATAGGTAAAATTGTGCTTTACTTTTTTTGCTTTTAAGTGTGAGAATTCAATTCACAAAGAAACCGGGATTCCAGTTGTTAAGTTTTTGTTTTTAATAAAAGGTCGCTGGCCAGATCGTTGGAAACCTCTATGACGCTAATTAGGGAATTCCATTATCACCGTCTACCGCATAAGCACAAAACTAATCCTACAATGTGCGCTCTTTGAATTCCGAAAGTCGAAATTGTGCTACTTATTAAAAAAAACAAACGTTATGGCAGCTGGTATGCTGTTAATATGTTTACAGATTTTGAAAGAGGGCATTTTAACTATATGCAGAAGGCTAATAAATGAAATCAAGAGCATTTAAATGCAAAAGGGGTTGTTAGAAATCTCCATCAATACAAATAACAGAACCTACAATACAACTAGGGCTGATATTAGCACAAAGAAACCTTCTGTAGCACTTAAAGAAAAACATTGTCAGTGTACTCATCAGATACAGTGGTATAGGATTAAGCCATAGCATGGTCTAATTGAAATAAATTCTTAACGACTTAACACAGCATATATCCACTTGGGGCTTATACAATCCAAAAAAAGTAAGTGTTGTATTAAGTTGAGGTTGTTCTATTGATTATTGCTAAAATGTAACAAAAAGATCTTGTCATTATTTACTGTAAGCAGTTAGTCATTAGATTTAGTCCAGTTAAATTATAGATGTGAGGTGTTGGAAAACTTCAGAATGATAACTATTTACGCCAACAAGGAAAGGAGGGTAGAACTGAAACTGTATGCAATGGGGTTGGTAAAGAATTTCATGCATATTGAACAGATCATCCTAGTCAAAGCAGGATGAAAGGAACTCATTAACGAATAGAGCTCAGGTCATATTTCTTCACACCACTAAGGTCTTAAACACCAAGAGAAGAAGCAAGGCCTCATTCGCTAGAGGTCTCCTACTTTTCACGTCTTGATAGCAATTGTCGGCACGTTAATGAGAGGTTTGAAACTAGCACCAGAGATTCAGTTGTGCGTCTGCTCGTGACTCCATAGACTGAACGCCGTTTTAAAGGTCCTGTGACACAGTTTACACATGAACTGGCGTTTGAAAGTAATGGCTGAAAGAGGAGGGGCGTGGTAGAAGAGCGTATCCGACTCTTGGGGCGCGAACATTTTTTCTGTTGCATTGGATTTGTCAGGAAAAACTGCGCTCTGCTCTGGATCTATAGGCTCGATTTTTGGTGGAAGAGGAGGAGGAGGGGGGGGGGGGAGGGGGGGCGGGGGGTGAGAGGAGTGTGGGATCTGGAGGAGGAGGAGGAGGCGGTGGCGGTGGTGGTGGAGAGGGGGAACTCACTGGGGCACATGCTTCCGGTTCTTTGAAAGGGTCATCCCCTTGTGGCATGTGCGACTGAAAGTGACTCCAAAGGCGAAAATTCGTCCGAAAGGCTTTGTTGCATACGTGACAGATGAAAGGTTTGACGGAGCACAAGAGTTCCTGATGGCGCTCCAATTGTTTGAAAACTGTAAACATTTTACCGCATTTTTCACAAGACCACACGCCCTGCTCTGAGCCAGACATGTCTTCCTTATGGCCATAATGACCTTCTGAGCTATCGTCCATATCATCCACAGGCTCGTCTTTGATCTTAACACTGAATGGTTTTGAGATGCTAAGATCTTCGGGGAGACAGTTTGAATCCTCAGAGTCAAAATTCATATGTTCTGAGGAATCACTATACGTATCCTCTTCTTTTGGAGTTAGGAAGCTATTCTCCTTGCTAGATTCAGACAATGACTGAAGCCTTGGTGTGCTACCAACCTCCCCGTTGTGGTCAATCAAAGGCAATGAGAAATTTTCTGTTGGGGTCATGGTGTTCTGGTTGTGGACTTCAACCTGATGGCGCCAAATACTGAAAGAAGATTTAAATGTCCTCATGCACTCAAGGCATGTTAGCTTCTTATACTCGCACTTTGGCTCATGTTCATTTTTAAGCTCGGGGGTAGAAAATCGAAGACTACAATATGGGCATAGAGTTGCATTTCTACACATCCGCTCGTGGTTTCCCTGTTCGACAAATGAAGACAACTTGAGGTTGCAGAGCCGGCAGTTAAAGGATTCATTGCTTTCCACCGGGCTTTTCGGAGGAGACGGTGCTTTCGGCCTGATGTTCTTGCTGCCAAGTGTCATTTTTTCCCCTGGATGTATTTTGAGGTGCTGTTTAAACTGTGACAAGAAACGGCAAGATTTCCCGCAATGGTTGCACGTAAATCCTTTAGTCCTTGACCTTAGGCTTCTTTTCAGGGCTTGTGCTTGGCTACTCGCCATTCCCGGAAAGCCGGTCTTACCCCGCCGCAACTTATAGATAAGTGCTTTTTTAATTTCCCGTTCTCGAACAATGTCTATTAATTTCCTTTGGAATTTCTCATCCAAAACCGCTTGTGAACTTGCAGCGGGCGATGGATTCTTCACTATTCCGTGTTGCGTCTGACAGTGTGTCCACACTTTGAAGTTCGTGTGGAATCTTTTGTAGCAAATGTCACAAGAATATGGTTTCTCAGGGTTATGGTACATGTTTATGTGTCGATGGAGACCAGCAGTTGACCTGAAGATTTTAAGGCAGTGTTTGCATTTATACTTCTTGACTTGGCAGATTGACAACCTTACAATTCCCATATCATTGCTGTCATCAGAATCTGAGACATCCCCCAGACCTGTAGTAGGGTCTACTCCAAAGTTGCAGTCAGATTCAGGAGAGCTGTTGGTTTTCATCTTTACTTTTCTAGGTAGCATTCTCCTGTCCGCTTGAAACCTTCTTTTAGCGGGAAGTCTACTTACATGGTCGCCATGCTCCGGACTGTCGTGAAAAGTTCTACTCCTGGCTTGAGAAGAGTCCCCCACGGTCACCCGATATATTTCTGATTGTTCTGAAGCAGGGCTTCTGGGTTCGGCCTTTACGCACATACCTGTGTTGACAAGAGCCTCGGCAGACGTTGACTGCGATGACGCCGGAGGTTGTATGAGATCTAAAGGGTTGTCTTGGGCTTTTGTTTTATCCAACGTGGGCTTGTGAGACGTCCCACAAGCCACGTCTACTTTTAAGCCATCTCTAAGGGGCGACGTTCTTTGCAGAGAGTGCAAGCCGACGGCTTGCGAGTATGAAGGAACCTGACTATCCATAGACAATGATCTCCGAAGAAGACTCTTCACCAGCGGTCCGCTACGATCAATCTGTTGGCTTGAATTTCTGGCAGAAGGCGGAACGGTCCCTCGCGGAGAGTAATACATCAGATTTTTATCATCATCTGGATGTGGTGGACTCTCTCTTTCTGCATCTTGTGTTGAATAGGATTCAGAAGAGCGTAGCAAGGAGGGCACCATTTTTTTCTTATAGATCTCGCTAGCAGAGGGACGGTCATCTTCATCGTGGTCGTCATCATCATCAGTATCTTCCAATGTCTTTTGATGCAGTAATGCATTTCTTTTTGACGGCCCACTAAGACTTCGCTCACCTGAGTTAGAGGACCCATGCCACTTTCTTTCAAAGGGCAAGAAACTGGCAAGGACATTGGATCGCATATGATGTTTGGCAGAAGTTGCCTTTCCTGCAGAAGAGGAGAGCTTCGAGGCCTGACCTTTCTCCTGTTGTAAGTTACCGATCTCTTTGCTTTGCGCCTCCTTTCTGCTTTGACAGACTATTACACTCCTTTGCTGAGAACCGCTTTCATCTTCCTCTTTAATAGTGGGCTTTTTGCTAGGGCACGAAGACAATGGCGCTTGTGGCATTTTGGAAAATATATTTGTTAAAAAACTGATGCCTAGGCTGTAACCCAGCTCCTGCATAGCCGCCAGGCTTCCTTTCTCCGTAAACAAAGAGGAGGAATAGATGTAGTTCAACACATTTTCAAACGCGTCGGCTTCACAAAAGTCCAGCTGAAACACCGTCTGAGACTCGTTGTTCTTATCGGTGAACAAGCTGTGGAAATATTCGCTACTTGCGGCCAAGACATTTTTGTGGGCTCTGAACTTCTGGTCCCCAACGATCAAAAGGACATCGCAAAGTTGGCCTTTTAGACGTTCCTCGTTTAAGGAGCTCAGCATGGAAATTGCGTGAGCTGGATTAATGTAATGTAAAAGGCCATCCATCGTTATGATTGATCTAAAAATGGAACAAGAACAAAAAAAAGAATTTATGTATCCCCCAGACAAATGTCATATTTACTTTCTAAAAATGTAATTACAAAGAACTCACTTACAATTATTGGATTTAGGTGCACAAAATGAGTTAAACCATAGCCCTAACTACAACATTTTAAAGTATACATAGACTACGTATAATCTGCACCCCAAACCTCCAGAAAGACATGAATACATTAGAGACTGTGCATAGAAGAGCAACTAAAATGGTCCATGGCCTGTGTCACCAATTCAAGACGAATGGAGTCAGCGTTGCATGTATCTGACAGACAGGCTCCGCGTTTAACATAATCGCTTTGTAATCCCTCGTTCTGCTCTGAAGAGCGCGGTTTTATCGGTTGCCAAAACATAATTGCATGAATGCAGCTGCGTGGCTACTCACAGAAAAGACCCTCTCTGGGTGGCCCTTGGCTCTCATGTTGGTGTCGTGGACTTGCTTGAGGACCATCCAAGCCTCATCGTGTTTCCCATTCTGGAAGAGAATATGGAGGTGTGAGAGGTGCAAAGGACTCTGGGTAGTCACAGGTTAACACAGTAGAACAATGTAAACATGCTGGGGATAAATATAAGGAGATCCTAAATCTTAAACTAAATTGAGGGTAAATAGGGTCAGAATAGTTTTAAATAAAACAACTGGGCAGACTGGATGGGCCATGTGGCTCTTATCTTATCATAGAAGTACAGACTACTCGTATAAGTAGGAGTCTTTCTAAAGCTGGTTACTTACTATGCAACGTTGCCAGGAAAGTCTCCAATTTTTGGGGATTATTATTTATTATTATCGTTTATTTATAAATCGCCACAAGGTGTCCAGCGTCGTGCAAAATACAACAAAATACAGAACATCCATACAGGGACAGCATAGTACATATTAAATACAATACGAATATAAAAATATCACAAAATTATAATGTGTAGCAAGCACAGAACGCAAGGCAAAATGCGAGGTGACAAGCTTGGAAGCTAAGGGGGCAGGGGATAGAGCGCAGTAAGAGGATGAGAGGGAGCCACTAGGTGGGGACGGGGTAAAAGGGTAGCAGAGGGGGATA
>WWET01004759.1:22298-32387 GCA_011038615.1 Limnodynastes dumerilii | reverse complement strand
CTCTTCAGTCTCACACAGCTGCACGTCGTTCCCATTAATCGCTCATGTAAAACTTGTGCGTGTGGCTTTGTATGTTGCAGTTTTATCCACTTGTAGGTGTGCAGAAGTTCAATGCATTTTCCATTGCACAGATTATAGGCACGACACCTTGCAGAGACCCAGGTGCTTCATGCAAGGGCTGGGCTGAGAGAAAGAAGCTAATGAGCTCTCACCAATTCCCAGGGGACTTTCTCTGTTGTATCCAGTCTTCCAAAGCTGTGAGATGAGAAAAACAAAGCCTTCATCTCACAGGGCTGTGTGATCGCCATTCACCTGCTGGAATTATTGCTGCGGCTCGGTAGATGAAGGGAAATGGACAGGAACACTCTCCTCTACATGGCCGCTCTCTGTTTGACTTTCGGACTGGGAAGTGGACAGATCCTGGGTGAGTAGATATCTGCTTCTTGCATTGAAACTGCAGTAAGATGATTATTAATATAGGGCCAAATATTGACTGTGGCGCATACCTCCCAACTGTCCCAATTTCAGGAGACTGTCCCGCTGTCTCACCCGCCTCCAAATTGTTCCGCTAAGGGTTTTTTTTCTTTCTTTTTTATGTTTATTTTGCCCTGTTGCCGTGCCAAAAGGGGTGTGGTTTATTGAAATAGGCGGAGTTTGGACTGGACCAGGGGGTGGAGTTTTGGGCGGGATCAGGGAGGGGCTTGTTTGTCCTATTTTTGCTTTTTATTGGGGGGTTTGATGCAGCAAAAGATTTGAAAGGATCTGTCAGATCTGGGTGCCACTACCCAGACATATGTATTTTGTTTTATAACCTCTCGTGCTGACACGGACAAACTCCCAACAGTCAGGAGCCACCTAAAGTTTTCCATTTCAAGTATACAGAAATTTCTGACAGTACTGAATACTGGACGGGTGCACAGAGAGAGAGAGAGAGAGAACGCCCATACTGTGCACTAGCAAAGAGGGAACGCCCACTTGTGATCTCAGCTCCTCCCCTCTGACAGAAGCAGGGGCTCTTACAGGTGGGAGGGCTTGGGAGGGCCAACCTAATTTGCATATTGTGGGAGGTCATTTCCAAATATAGGCAGATCTACAAATGTATGGCATTGGGTCTGTGGCAGTGGAGGCCATTATTATACTCTAATATTGTGATACCGAGGCATTAATGTCCCTTTCCCCCAAATCCAGGAGTCTGATCACAAAGGGCCTGATTCAGAGGCTGAAAATAAGAACTTAAAGTTACACCTGGGCTAAACCATGTTGATTTCAGGGGAGTCAAATTTCATTTGTTGCAACAGTATTATAGTTAAAAGGTGATGTTTCCCAGCTCAAGTATAATTAGCAGTTTAAAAGTGAAGCTGATCAGGTATCTGTGTGTAATAAGTAAAAGCAAAGCATTCTCCCTGCATGCATAGAATAAAATTAACTTGACTCCCCCTGAAATCAACATGGTTTTCCCAGGTGTAACTTTAAGTTCTTATGTTCAGCCTCTGAATCAGGCCCAAAGTCTCCATGTTGGAGGTCAGTGTCAGAATTCCCTGCAGTCACCAGTCACTGCATATTACTGCCCCTCTTTTATCTCCCTGCCTTTTGACCTGAATACCCCAGGAATATTCCGGGTTCCGTTTCCACGGAATGAAAGTTGTATTTCCGAAATACAGACATCTGACAGCTCGTTTTCAGCTGTCTGTATTTCGTAAATATCCCTAATTAGAAGGTTTTACTATGGGTAAGTATGCGGCATTAATTTTTTGCCAACTTACCCATTCATTCGCTTTCCAAAACCTGGAGCAGGACCTCAGCGCACCCGAAGGAATAACTGTCGCACCAGATAGGAGGTGGGTGTACAAGGGGAGTTATAGGGTTAGGCAGCGGGGAAGGGAACATCTGGATCGCACATGCGCAATTCGCATAAAGTCGCCAAGATACGCACACAGCCTGCTTATATTTAGGTATGTTAATAAGTGTGATTCATGGCCAGTGTTAGTGGTATCTTAGTGACAGCGGGCCGTATTCAGAGATCCGTTTTCACGGCGAGTTGCGTGCGTATTTTTAGGTATGGTTCCACTGCGCATGCGTAATAACTTTATATATGCAAGTTACATAGACTATATGCGTGTAAGTGCCTCACGGACGGACTTGTGAATCGCACTTGGGTACATACGCACGGATATGCGACGCAAAATTACGCACGTGAAAATTTCAATAAAAATGGCTGGGGGAAGGCATTTAAATGAAGGTATGCGCACGCAACTGCTCACGGAAAGGTACAAGTGGTCTATGGAGGCGGAAGTCACCGATAGTACGGCCGAGAGAGGAGAGTGTCAGGGGTGTGAGGGGGTGTGGCCTGCACCGGACGTGCGTATAATTGCGTTCCATTATAGAAACGCATCTCTGAATACGCCCCAGCATGTTCACTGTTGTAATTCAGAACATCGAATCGGCAAACCACATCCCGGACAGGCCCTTCCGAGCCGACTGATAACTTCTGGATCCTAAGTTGTTAGGACCTAATTACTAAAAAAACAGGACTGGTCACTACCTCTTTTGCTTTATGGGCACCTTAAAAAAATGACCGAGATGCTAAGGGCACCATGAACTGAGGAACGTTTGCAAACCACTGCCCTAGACAGATTGATTCCACACACACGTCACATTATGGGGCCTACTGTATGCAGCAAACATCATTTTTAACTATTGCTTAAATGTACTAAAGGGGCAAGGGCCTCTGTCTCTGTATCCATCTCAGGAAACTGCAAAAGCAGTTGTGGCATTTTTGCAAGCTGTAAAGCTGGCCATACACTAGAGCGATTATCGGCCCGATCGCTAATTATCGGGTGATCGGGCAAATAATCGCTCTAGTGTATGGTACAGATCAATTGTTGAAACGCCAAATAAACGCACCAGAAACGCTGATCTTTTGACATATTTAAATTGGGAGAAAGCTCCCGATATTTTAAGGCAGCCAATCAGCAAGCTGAAGGGCTCCCTATTCTTCAAAGCTGCTGCTGATTTATATCTATGTACAAAGCTGCTCTAACAGCTTGCTGGTATACTTTACAGCTGTCAGAGCAGCATAGTACATAGATATACAGCAGCGGCTATTGCAGGAGTAGTACAGACAGGGATTAGCCGAAAACGCTCTGTGTAAAGTGCGGCTTCAGCTGATTCTTATCTGTATTACTGCCTGCAATAGCCGCTGCTGTATATCTGTGCGCTATGCTGCTCTGACAGCTTTATAGTATACCTTCACAGCTATCAGAGCAGCTTTGTACATAGATATAAAGCAGCGGCAGCATAGAACGCTGCCCCCTTCCCTCATCTGCTAGGATTACCGGTCCCAGCAGAGGAGGTGTATGGTGCCGATAACAGGACATTTCCCTAGCAGGAAACCGTCCCGTTTATCACCCACCCCCTGCTGGGACAGATAATCGTACTAGTGTATGGCCAGCTTAAGTCAAATAAATAGTCCTGGGCCTAGAGCTTTGCAAATCCTCCATTTCCCAAAATGGAGGCCAATCTGCCAATGTTAAAAGCTTGCAGTCAGATGGAGGGGAATGGAATCACAGTAATGGCACAACTGTTACTAAAGAGGCCACGAAATATGGGAATTGCTTTCTGAGGGATTTGAAACTGTGAATAAGAAGTCATGAAACTAGAAACTTAAAAGACCTGTCAGCAATTGTCTAGTCAGACATAGGCAAACTGTGGCAAATGTAGACATTTTACCCATAGCAACCAATCAGATTTTAGCTCTCACTTTCCTATTACATACTAGAGAATGTCAGCTAGAATCTGATTGGTTGCTATTGGCAACATCTCCACTTTTTCTTTTCCATGGTTCAGTAAATCTGACCCCAGATATCCAACTACAAGCACCACCAAGCTTTGAAAGGTATCAGCAATGTCTCGGCTTTGGAGTATACTGGGAATGGGTGTGGGTCCCCGGAAAGAACGGCCCTATTTCGATAGGACTGTTTTCTCCCAGCCAGTTTCCAACTAACTGGGATTTCGATTGCATATGTCTCCAGGAGGCACCAAACACAGTGCTCCGAAAGGTAAGCCTGTAAACTACCCCAACCCTTCCCCTAATTCTAACCCTAACCCTCCCTTCTGAAAAGGAACTTTCGGAAATCAGGCTTTTTTAACGGGGACAGCGACCAGCCGGGAATGGTTATTTCAACAGTTTTTTTATGCCTGTTATTTATCTTTAACTCACATTACAGCTAATTGCGCTCTCATTGCATAAGACCTGCTTACACTTCCCCAATACATCTTCTCTTACAGACAATGACATCTCTGCTGCAAGCTATCATGTCTGCTACGACACGGTAACGTTAAATGTCTCAAAGCTCGTCCCTTACCAGAAACCTCACGAGGAAACCAAATTGTGTATGGGATGGATCCCGTGGAAGATGTGCACAAAAACATACTATCAGACAGAGTATCGGACGATATACGTCCCGGAGACTACTGCTGTTAGACGCTGCTGTGAGGGCTATGAACTTGTGGGTCATTACTGTGCTATGTGTGAGTAATAAGTCTAATTATTATTTTAACCAATTTACTTTAGCATTCAGGGGTGAACCCAGGAGGAGTTTTTAAGTGCCACCCCTAGTCAAGTAAGCAATTTTCCCCCTCTGTGGTTTTGTAAACTTGTAATTCATTCTCTGGCCACTAGTGGCCGCCCTGCAATGTCCTGTTTGCCAACCTGTCCCCTCTCCTTCCTGTTCCTCGATCTCACCCCCAACCACAGAGCAGAGGACGGTGACTGATCAGATGAAATGGCAGCCTGCCCTGTGTCATTTGTGTGCTGAATTCACCTTTACTACCTGCCCACATTTCTGTCAGGGCTGCATGGTGGCTCAGTGAGTAGCACTTGTGACTCACAGTGCTGAGGTCATGAGTTTGAGGAGATGAAGAAGATGAGGCCTTATCTGTGTATAATGAATGACTTTAGGTGATATTGATGAGGGGGAGAGCAGCTGCACTAATAGTATGGATGGGTGCAGTTAGTTGCCACACAGTGAATGTAAGGCTCTACTGTGTGGCATTATCTAACAATATTTTACAGCGTGTGCTTGTTCATCTGTATTTATTTTCTAAGATTTCTTTTTAGTATTAACAGAGATAATGTGGAAATCTTTTATTTATACACTTCGGGCCTGATCCAGACCTACGCCCACCCGCGTTTTTACGCTTTTCGAAAGTGTAAAAGCGCCCTTTTGTACTTACTTTGCATGCGAAGATGTTACACAATGAAATTCAGAGCGTATGCGCCTTGAGCATATCGGCTTCGTGCTAAGCGTCTTAAATATGCAAGGAGCCTACGGACGCCCGCGGATACGCACAGAAAAGTTAGGGTAGGGATTGGTCAGGGTGAGATGGCATAAATACGGATGACCGAGGGGAGTGCCTAGTGCATCGTAGTTACAGTGGCGTAAATACGCTACACACAAGGGCGTATCATGAGCGTAGGTCTGGATCAGGTCCTTCAAATTCAAAACTATCTAGAACCCAGATTGAAATCCGTTGCGAGGGGTCGCATTGCGAATTAGGGACAGTTGAAAGCTATTTTTCGGCTGTCCCTATTTCGACTGCGAGCCCTCTCAGAAATTTTTTTTCCGCATAGTCAACCATTCACTTTCAGAAGCGCCGCCGCCGGCGACTTAGGGATAGGCTGTGTGCAATCGATATTGATATTGCTTCAAAATAGAGCTGTTCGCTAGAGACTTAGGGTTAGGCTGTGGGAGGGACTTAGGGTTAGGCTGTGTGTGTGTGTGAGGGAGGGGGATTAGGGTTAGGCTAGACCTAGGGTTTGGGTTAGGGAGCGGTTTGGGGGAAACTCACCTTTCGGAGCACCGTATTCAGTGTTCCAGGGATCGATTGCTATGCCTCATCAAGGCATAAGTAATCGATATATTTCGAAAATAGGGCCGTTCACTACGGGGACCCACACTCATTCAAATCTGTGATTGCAGCCTTCGGAGCATTCTCCATTACACCTGATTCTGGACACATCTTTCCCCTTTAGCAAGGCAGTCCCAACTCGTGGACCACAATAGTGGTGGTTTTTCACCAAAATGGGACACTGTTTTGAGAAATATGATATGGAGAATAGGTGGAGCGTTACACCTGGGCAAAGCCATGGTGAATTGCAGAGGGGGGGGGGCAAATTTCATCAGTTGTAAACTTTATTAGAGGTGAGAGGTTTCCTCTTATTTTCAGACTTTGGATCCGGTTCTGTAATCTCAGTTTTGTTTCACTTTATACATCTCGCCAACCCCAAATATTACTGTGTTATTTCCTCTTGTATTAATACAATTTCCTTGCCATTTGCCATGACCCCAAACAACGGCACTCTGAAATGAAGTCAAATGGTATGATTAGATTTGTAATATGTTTATATGTGGTATTTTTGTTAACTATTTTTTTATTACCTTCCATAATTAGCAAAATTCAGTCCGTACAATACAAGACCCGGAAAATGCCCCAATATAAATGGAGGGCCCTCAGGCCCCCAATGTTCATCTGACTACGATTGCTCAGGATTCCAGAAGTGTTGTGTGTCTTCCAATGGTTCTTTTTGTGCTTCTCCTGGCCCTCTAGGTTAGTGCTTTATTCACTTTTCCACTTGTTAATCTGTTGATGTTGACTTTGTGTATTTCTACTTGTGTTGCTTGCCTGTATCTCTGGTAATGATGCTTTATGTTGCTTGTATGTATCTCTGTGTGTGTGTATTGATATTGGCTGGGTGTATCAATGTTGACATTCACCGTGTTCATCGTTATTGAGTTTATAGCTGGGTACACACCTATGCAATTATTGGGCCAGTCAGGTGATTCCATAATGATATTGTAAGAGTGTGTACGCTCCCACAATCATGATTTGTAGTGATAAGAAACATTGCATGGGATGATTTGGTTTTATGAAGCATGAAAAATCACGATCACCGATGGTACAATGTGGGACAGATGTGTGTAGTGTGCACGCAGGAACAACTGCATGTCCGACTCATCTGGTGTCTCAGTATCCAGTTGTTATGTCAACAGGTCAAATTGTTGACAGTTGAGTATTATGTTAGTATTACATATATCACATATAGATTATTGCATTTCTGAAGTTTTTTTTTATAAGCCGACTACATTACATTAAGTTTACAGATTACTAATACTTACATAATACTAACATAATACTAACATAATACTAACATAATACTAATACATAATACTAACATAATGCTAATACATAATACTAACATAATGCTAATACATAATACTAACATAATACTAATACAAAATACTAACATAATACTAATACATAATACTAACATAATACTAATACATAATACTAACATAATACTAATACATAATACTAATACATAATACTAACATAATAATTATAATAATAACATAATAATAATTAATTGTGTGTATCTCTATAGACATTGTGTGCGAATTTACGCGGGGCGGACAGGTAAAATTGCGTTTTTGTAAGTACTGCGCATGCGTACGACAGATAATACGCTACGTAACGTAAATGTGAGCGTATGGGGCATTTACGTACGTGTGGGCGTGCCAATTTTACGTGAGCCAAAAGTACGTCTAAAATACGCAATGTAGGCGGGGGTTTTCATTTAAAGTGTACAGTATGGGCGTGCTTAGCTGCATAAATCCGTGTTACCCATCCGTACGTGTGGGGGCGACAGCGGATACGTGACCAAAAGTTATGGTAGGGTTTGGAAAGCGGAAAGCGGTCAAAATACGTACATTCAAGGGCAGTGCCTAAGGGGGTGTATAGAAGGTACGCACGTGTAAATATGTTACGCTAGTAAACGGATTGCAAGAGGAGTTCTGGATCTACCCCATTGTCTGTGTGTATCTCTGTTGATTGTCTACACAGTATCTTTATTGCTGGTGATGCTTGTGTATATCTCTCTTGACATTTCCCAAGAACCTGGCAGACATTGCTTTGTCCTCCATATGTATGTTCCTATTAATGTAATTGTATGTTCCGTGTAAATGATAACCCATAATGTATTTTTTGGGGGGTTAGATGCCTTTTTGAATAATTTTGCTCCTGATTTCCATTCTCCCTGTGAGCCCAATATTGAGGATTTCTTTCGGGTAATTACTTTACCTCTAACCATCTGTTCTTTGTTTCGTTCAGCTCCGGAGCTCAGTAAAACATACTGGTATAATGTAACAGTCTCTATAAAAATGGCCTTTGAGGAACTGATCCGATTGGATGAAGGCTTCACCAATCACACAAGACTATTACACGCCATGGTTTGTAAAATAACTATTTATTCTGCTGTACATCACCCAAGACCTAATGAAATCTGTTTTTTGAAAACCTCTATTTAACCCCATAACATGTGAGAGAGAATTCCTGTGGTTATATCCCAGCATGCTGAATACTGGGGGTGAGGGGGGGCTTAAGAGAGGTTAGTCTCAGTATATGGAAATGGTAAGATCTGTGCAGGAATCGCTATCCTAACGCGGCTCAAGCTATTCTTTTTTATTCATTAAGTCAATGCTGTTTTTATTGTGTTCTCTCAAACTTGGGATCAGCTCCCTCGTTCTTTCACCGGCCTTGATCACATGATGGGGAATTGTTTCAGCTTTAAGGGGCTTATTCAGAGAACTGTACTCACGGCGATTGTTGGTATTTTTAGGTACATTTCAACTGCGCATGCGTCATAACTTTTTCTACATACTTTACGTAGACTATACGTGCGTAAGTGCCTCATGGACAGACTTGTGAATCGCAACTGCTAACGGAAAGTTACAAGTGGTCTATGGAGGCGGAGGTCACCGACAGCGCGGCCGAGAGAGGGCAGCGCCATGGGTGAGAGCACCGGCCGTGCCTATAATTGCGTTCCGTTATGAAAATGGTTCTCTGAATACAGCCCTATATGTGTAATAGTATTCATCATATATGATTTTGGCAGGACCCTGTACAACGACAGTACAAGAACTTCTCCTGCCCAGATAAGTTGTCCTGTTATAACATACCTTTTTTTTGCTTACCTGCAGCCTAAACGGTAAAATTCTGCAGAGAAAAAGTTCATATGAATGTAAGTTTATGATGTACTTCCTCTTGATTCAGGTAACTGGTGAATTGTGGCCACTAGAGGCAGCGGTGTACCACATCTCAACCACGTCCGCAGGCTCCTTCTCCATCCTGTCCCACATCCTGATTGGCTTAAATGAATCCCGCTCACTTCCGGACATGACGCTGACGCTGAACCAAATCGTGTCTCGTTTACCAGAAGTGATCAACATTCAGATCAATGGTAATATTCCTATAGAAATAACTCTCCACCATCTTGTTTGACTCTTATACCCGGAATGTTGGGAGGTATGGTTTGGGTGGGTAGGGGGGGAGTTCATTTGGTTCCTGTGCTTCATTTTTAAGTTTTAAGAGGTTTATTTAATTAAAAAATAAAACAAAAAAATATAACGTAATAAAATGTCTGTCTTATACAATATACTGTCTAATACGAGGCGCTTATCTTGCCTTAAAGTAGGATGAAAGGAATCACTGACGTGGGGACTGGGGAGCATTTTTGGGGATTTTCCCTGAACATTATAAACACAACGCTTTCCCCATCGGAATTGTCTGTAGGTCCCAGTGATGGCAGAATCCGCCCCTTCATAATGCTATACGGACCGGAACCAGACTCATAACGTTAGGCTACTTACTCCTCTTGTGTAAGTTCGCCTGAACCAGTGGCGTATCTACCATGGGTGCAGAGTGTGCAGTGCACACGGGCCCCCGTAGACAAGGGGGCCGCCCGTGGCACTCACCCTGCATCCAATGGAAAATCCCAGTACCACCTATATCTATACACACGGTGACGGTCTCCAGCAGCCTTCCGTTCCCAACAGTGCACTGCGCGCGGGTGTCACATGGGGATGTCAGGCGTGCGTGCACTGCGCAGCCTCATGCTCCTCTTCTGTGTGCAGAGCGTGAGATGGAAGACTGCTGGAGACCGTCTCCGTTTGTATAGATATGGATGGGGTTGAGAAGAAGAGGGGGGCCCGTCTTGGGAGGGGGGGGCCGTCTGAGGAGAAGGGGGGGCCC
>WWET01004758.1:105056-115549 GCA_011038615.1 Limnodynastes dumerilii | reverse complement strand
ATAAATTGATTGAGCAACCTCCATTCTGTTTTTATTCATCAAAACAAAATCCCACAAGTGTAAATGTGGATCACCTGCTTAGGGTTTTAGAAAGAGTGGGAGCAACACTTAGTGTCTTGGTGAACCCAGATAGGGTTCTTAGTAATTTGAGGTTAATCAGACCTGTTCTGGGGCACCTAAAATTTGGGCTTATTAGGAGAATTAAAGACTATGTATCCTGGCAGGAAATGAATAAATGTCTAAAATTGAAAAAACTATGGTCAACCTGCTAAACTTCCATTTTTTCATTTCTTGCCTGCCGATCTTTAACCCTGGTATGCTCAGCAGACCATGGTTTTACTTGGCAAAGCTATATTCTGACTGGACCCTCTCAATAATGTGTGGGCATAAGTGAGAAAATGATACAGCAGTTTGGATTTTAGATGACTTTTTAACAATTGGTATTAAAGCTAGAATTGAACCAAAAAGAAAGAAACTTAAGTGCACACTTGTTAAATTACCAACAGCTGATACCATAATTAGAAGCCAGAGAACACAGGGAATAAGATAAAAAAATCTGAATTTTTATTGTATTATGAGAACTAAAAATAGGCAAAATATTTAGAAGACATATATAGGAAATAGGCAAGGATAAATATCAATAAAACACAGCAGTACCGTACATGTGATCCATATCATGGGTTAAATAATGTTGCAGTCTATACGCGCCACTTATGCTATTAATGAAGCTTACGGTTGTACTTCGTCCTTCCGGACCCGTACCTTTGCCTCCCTGTGCTGGGCACAAATGTTCAGGCGTTCAGACTGCAACCAAAGGAACGGAACTGCTGTGAGAAGATATAGGTTCCTCAGTGCACCGGAGACTCCATGCACCCCAACACGCATTTCGCCCAAGGCTTTTTCAAGGGGAAATTTCAGTGCCTGCTTGCATGTTCGTCGCGCCTTATAAAGAAGTAATATCCAATCCTGAGGCATCAGAACACTAGTTGCACAGCTGAGGCATAATTAGGCTCTGGTTTGGAATAGGAAATAGCGGTTATTACTGCCGTTGAGACACTGCATAACAAAAGGGAAATAAATTATGAATATCATTAATATAGAATTAACAATAAATTAGATAAGTGATTGGTGATTTCATATGTGCCATATATAACAGAGAATATAAATAAATTGGGATAAGTTGTATCAGCTTTATTAGATCTCTATGCTGTCAGAAGGACATGACAGCAGGCAAGTAAACGAATTATGATTTAGAGATTACTAAATTGTTGAGTTGCCAGACATATAGAGAATAAATGCTGATTGCAAAAAAGGCTGTTGAAGAAATTAGTATATATACAGGTGAACTGTTATACAATAAAGTCAAATCAATATTTAATTGTATACAGGCCCATATAGGCAAATCTGATAGAAGGCTAACAATGATAAAGTATTAACTTAACCCAATGATATATATAGTTTTGATTTTAATTTTAAATAATTTTCATTTTGATAAAGGCCTATTGAGGACCTTGGGGCTGATTCAGAGATGCGATTGCGTAAAGATCGCAAATATACGCATCTAAGGTTAAGATCTTAGCAGGTTCCAGCCCACTGCATAAACAGTCACTCCCCTTGCAAACAGCGGTGGATCTTAAAGTTAGACCACCATTGACTAACCCTAACTCTGCGCTGTCAGTTGAGATCTTAAGTGACGTAATGGCGTTTATTTAAGATCCTAAGTGTCAGCCCGTGCCCACTTTCCCTCATTTCCCTGCCTCCCCCCGCCCATTTCCATGCAAATCCTTAAGATCTTAAAGAATCGCAGCACTTAAGATCTTAAGTGCTTGCGTGCGATTCAAACTTACGCTCTTAGCGAATTTACGCTCCTAACCGCTACGTACATGGCGTTGCACTATTACTACGCATGCGCAGTAATGCGAATTTTCTAAGATCCTAAATATACGCTCCTAAGTGCCGTGGAAATCGTATCTCTGAATCAGCCCCCTTATATTCAATTAAATGAAGAATACAGGCACATGAAAGATCACCATCAGATGGCAACCTGTTGGAAGAAATTTCTAAGGATAAATTGGATGTATCAAACTTGTGGGAAAGCTATTATAAGAATGGGGTGAATACCATATTCTCATTCAACCCCATAGGGGCAACAGTATTTAGCTGAAAGATCCAGTAAAGTTCTCTTTGCAGAAGGCGTTGATCTAAATCACCACCCCTTACATCAGATATTAATTTTTCTGTGATGAACACTCTGAGATCCCTGTAGTTAGAGTTGTGTACTGTTAGAAAGTGTTTGGCAACGGGAGTGAGATTTTTGAGTTTTTTCCGATCAAGTTTGCTATTTCTTATTGACTCCACATGTTCTAACAAGCGTGTTTTCAATTTTCTTGTTGTCTTTCCTACATACCGGTAATTGTACCCACAAGAGCAGGTCAGACAATAAATCACATTGCTTGTATTGCAGTTCAGATGGTTTCTGATTTTATAAGACTCGCCATAGCGGTCAGAAAACTCAGTAGTCTTGAGCATGAAGTTACAAGCTTTGCATGACATATGTCGATTAATGATATTCACAATTTTTTCAGAGATATTACAATAGTCTCCTATAAATATTACTTCAGAATTGGTAACTTCCCTCTTTTTGGGGTATATTAATTGATCTCTAGAAGTAAATAGAGCCAGTCTGTAAGCTTTAGTAAGTATTTTATCTTTATACCCCATATTACGGAGTCTAATTCTGAGTTCCTGAGCTCTAGTCTTAAAGTACCCCAGGGTGGAATAATTACGTCTTTGGGAATACTTTTTACAGTAGTAGGGGCATGGGCACTGTTGAAGTGAAGTATGCTGTTAGTAGCTGTACTTTTCCGGAAAAGATCTGTCAGTAATTCTCCATGTTCATTAAGTACAATAGTAGTATCCAGGTAGTCTATGCGAGTTTGGCTGATGTTCATGGTTAGTCTTAAATTAAAGTTATTGGAGTTAAGTCCATGAATAAACTCTGTAAGTAGGGAAGGGTCCACATGCCAGAGGAGCAGGATGTCGTCAATATATCTCAACCATAGTGTGATATGGGGTAAATATTTTTCATGTTTTCATGTTGGTCAGAGAAGACGACATCCTGTTCCCACCAGCCCAAATACAAGTTCGCATAGGTCGGGGCACACGCTCTTCAGTTCGCATAGGTCGGGGCCTCTTCTCTTCCCATTGCGGTGCCCCGTCCCTGTCAATAAAACATATAATTAAACACAAAATAGTTGTGTGTCAGCACAAATTCGAGAAGCTAGAGGATAAACTCATTAAAGTCCAGGTTAGGATTGGCTCTCAGAAAATACCTGACTGCTCCCAGGCCCATGTCATGTTGGATATTAGTATATAATTGTTCAACATCAAGGGTAACTAGGTAAGTATCATGTTCAACTTTGAGATCATTCAGATGTTGCAATAGATCCATGGTGTCCTTTGAGGTGAGAAGGGAGAGATGTTACAAAGGAGCGCAGGTGAAAGTCAATGAACCTGCTTGCCTGCTCGGTTAATGATCTATTGCCAGAGACAATAGGTCTGCCACTAGGTTGGACTGGATCTTTGTGTATCTTAGGTAATAAATAGAGTGTTGCCACTCGCGGATTTTGTACACTAAGGAATTTGAAATCTTTTTCAGTGATCAGACTTTGATGTTTGTCTGGTATATTTCTCCACAAAGGTCTCAGTGGGATTGAAGACAATTTTTCTATAACATGAGATATCATTAAGTTGGCGCATGGCCTCTGCAATATATTGTGTTTTAGACCATGGTAGCACCTTATCATTGTCATAACTCTATTTATCCATTTATAAATGTCAGTGCAGTCCAATTTGTTCTAAAAAGTATCAAAGCTGTAATGCCAAAAGATGAGAGAATGTATCTGAATATTGGATGAACCTCGGCTAAACAAATGCCATATGGTAGCAATAATTTAAGAGAGGAGAAGACATAGTCCAGAGTGACTAAAAGCAATACTTACGATCCCTTGATGGACCCAGACTTTAAATGTTGCTCCCACTCTGTCTGACACACTGAGCTGGTGATATACTTTTACACCTGTATGAGCCTTCTTTCTGTAGGCCGAGTTTCTCCCTCTTAACTTTTCATTCCTGGAAATTATAAAGTTATGAAAGAGAGCCTTTTAAAGCTCAAACAGGGTTTCTTGAAACAAAAGAGACTGCTAGACCTATCAGAGGAACCAACAAATAAATGAGTAGGTAATAACGACTGTCAGGTGCTAGATTATGTATGTTACCAAGGTAGGTCTAACTCACTTAATATGATACCAGGTGATGTATGGATGCATTCTATATTTTGAAAAAGAGACAACGAAACGCACGTCAAGACCAAGGATTGTGCGGCTCCCGTGTGCACTGGGACACCGCTTCTGTCTGTCACACAGCCCTTTGTGTAGTGAGTGCAGGGACAGCATACGTACCCGGAACAGGGGGAAGCGTTGGCCGTGAGCCATGTTGTTTTAGGGACAGACCTTGTGCTTTAGTTAGCTGTGGACTGCTCCTCTTTCACCTTCTATAGCTTCCCAGATGGTCGATGGATGTGATAAGTAACCCTGCTTCTCACTTATTATGCTGATACAGCTTTTCATATTTATTGATTTATCAATCGCTTTGTGTACTCTATATTTGATATTGTCTGTATGATTGAACTTTGGGCAGTTCTATGGATTTTTCATATTTCGGTTTGCATCATTATGAAACTTTATATTATGATATAAATAAAAGTTAATTTTTATTTATTAAACAGACTGATGTGTGCATTCTAAAGGGCTCTAATGTGGCTGATGCTATATGAGTCATTGTCTTTTCCTGGTTATTAATCTTTATCTACCAGAAGGAATATTTCTCTATCATAGAAATGCATCAGGGTCTTATTTATAGTAAATAGTAAATATATGTATACTGTATATATATACACACACACACACTTACATCTCATTCTATGTCTTATTGTGTTTCACGACATTCCCCCTGCCCCATGCTCAATACAGTGAATTAATCATGTGACATCATGTGACATCACAGGTGGCAGGGCATTCAACATGGAGTGTCACGATTCTACAGTATCCACTATGTTCTCTGCATGTTATGGTTGCTTTGTTTACCTTTTTGTTGGTTACATGACTCCTTTTAGTTCAGCACTTCCTGGTGTTCACATTCTGCTGCAGGCATTAGCTCACAGCTGCTACTGATTGCCTTGCTGGCCTCCCTCATCACCTGATCTATTTAAGCGCCTCACTGATATCACTTCCCTGTCAGAACAACAGGTAATCTTAGTCTGCTAATTTGTGTCCTCGAGCTCGCTCGTGTGTTCTGGCTTCCTGGTTCCTTGTCATGTTACATTCCTCAGACTGTTAAGTGCCGTTACCTACACTTACCTGCCTCTTTTCCAGCGCCATCTTCCCTGGGCCCGACGCTCTCCCACTGCATGCCGTCA
Source organism: Limnodynastes dumerilii (assembly GCA_011038615.1). Lineage (NCBI taxonomy): Eukaryota > Metazoa > Chordata > Amphibia > Anura > Limnodynastidae > Limnodynastes > Limnodynastes dumerilii. Next base: position 110,073 of record WWET01004758.1, on the reverse strand, counting down.
CGTGAACGGAGGCATGCAAATTAGCCATGTGTCCGCTCTCTCCACAGCTCCCCGGCGCGCAGTCCTGCATTGCGTCCTGGTTGCCTAGCAACCAGAACGCTGCGTCCTTCTGCCCCGCATCACAGCAGTGCGATTGGCCCAATCTCCCTCTGACCTCTAATTACAGTGCCCAAACGTTACTGGAGGCTGGTCCTGCTTGTTCATTGGACAGCCTCCCCTGTAAATAGTCCTGAAGGCACAGCAGTCTCCCGCCGGTTATAGCGTCTGCTGCCCGTGCTTCTGTTCCTCTCTCTTCTCTTATCTCTTATATCTCATTGTTCCAGCTTTCTTGAGTGCCCCATCGTTGTCCCTTCCTGGTTCCTGCTCATTATCCATTCGTGTCAGCCTCCTTATCTTTCCCTTCTTGTTTATCCCTTTGTGTGTTAACCTGTTCCTTCCCTGGTTGCCTGTTTGTGTTATCCCTTCTGGGATTCCTCCTTGGTGTGAGTGCAGTGTGAATCTCCCAGTCAGTCTTGTAAGTCAGTCCGGTCTGCTCTCCTTAGTTCGTCTGTTCAGTGTTACCTGTTGTGTTTATCCCTTTTGTGTTAACCTGTTCCTCTCCTGATTGCCTGTCTGTGTTATCCCTTAGGGGATTTCTCCTTGGTGTGAGTGCAGTGTGAATCTCCCAGTCAGTCTTGTGAGTCAGTACGGTCTGGTATTCCTAGTTTGTCCGTTCGGTGTTAATTGTTGTTTGTCAAGTACAGTTCCTTCTGTTACTGCTTCACCCACTTACCTGCTTCCTCTCGTCCATTCCCTCTTGGCCCCATTTCCTCCTCCGGGTTATCTCTAAGGTGTGTATCCTGAAGAAGTCCTACCAGCTCCAGTCTATCCCCACCTTCAGGGGCTCTGGTGAATACTCAGACGGACGCAGGCTCTACATATTGGTGAGTAACCCGCTTCCTCTCTCTTGTCTCAGGTCACCCCGGTACTTAGCCAAGGTAATCCCGGGGTACCATACTTACCCGGACCATACTTACCCGGACGCCCGGTGGTGTCCTAACACAGCTCCAGTGTCTCATCGTGTCTCCAGTTGCCACTTGCTGGTATCTTCGGTTACTGCCTCTCTCAATGTCCAGCTCCAGTGTTCCTGCATCTCTGGTTTCGGCACTGCTGTGTTTCCTGGTTCCAGCCACAGCCCTCTCATTAAGCATACTGAGCATACAAGAATGGAGGCAGGAACCCAGGCATACAAGAAGGCAGGCTTCTCTTGTTGGCTTATGGGATAGGACCCTAGCTGCATTGGCTCATCTTCCACATGGACCTCTAGGAGTGGAGCAGCAGATTCAGAATTCAGACTGGAGCCCCGTTCCACTGACCGCTCCCTGAGGCGCCTATCTAGGTTGATGGCCAGCCGTATGAGGTTGTCCAAGGATTCAGCCACAGGGTATTGAACCAAAGCATCTTTGACAGAATCAGCCAGGCCTATGCGGAACTGGGAACAGAGAACAGGATCGTTCCATTTACAGTCAATGGCCCATCGGCGAAACTCAGCAGCATATTCTTCAGCAGACTGGCGTCCTTGACGTACGGCACGGAGCTTGGCTTCTGCGGTGGCTACTCGGTCGGGATCGTCATAAAGCTGCCCCAACGACATGAAGAAAGCATCCACAGACTGGCGTGCAGGGTCATCAGGAGATAGGCTGAATGCCCAGGCTTGGGAATCTCCCTGAAGAAGCGAGATAATAAGTCCTACTCTTTGTTTATCATTTCCAGAAGCAGTAGGTCGTAGTTGAAAATAAAGTTTGCAACTTTCTTTAAAGGTGAGAAACTGACCGCGATCTCCAGAGAATCAGGCAACATGATCTTGACATCAGCAAATGGATCAGCAGGAGTGAAGGAAAAAACAGCATGTTGAGGAGCACTGAGCGCAGTGATGGCTTGGTCTTGATGGTTCACTTTAGCTGTGAGATCTTGGATGACTTGCCCCAGGTTGGACACCTGAGTAATCAGTGCTTGAATGGCCTCTGTGGTAGCTGGAACCATAAGGCCTTTGTACGGGTCGGCTATAATGTTACAGCTGTCAAGGGGGTTTCTCACCGGGGTGCAGAGTCTAACACCAAACAAGGTTTTCACCAGAGCCCCTGATGGTGGGGATGGATTTGGCAGCCGGAAAGGAGCAGGATGCGGCCCCCAGCGATAGCCCACCAAGAGGATCTGCAGCGGAGGTGCCTGCACAGGAACCGAGTCACAACCAGGAACCCTTGCACACTAATGACTTTGCAGGAACCCTTGCTCACAATACAATAGACAAGGGCTAGAGACAACAGGTGTACATAAACATGAGCATACAAGAATGGAGACAGGAACCCAGGCATACAAGAAGACAGGCTGGAACCCACACACAATACACAAGGCAGACAAAAACAGAACTCGAAAGTACACCTGAGTAATTGCAGGATGATAATAGCGAGAGACAACAGTAGGTGGCTACAATGTTATAGAAAGCGCACCATGGCCAGAGTCCAGAGGACCGGCAAATACACAAACTACACACTGGAGATGGACACAGTGGAGATGGAAGCAAGAGAGTTGCACAAGGTGAGATGGAGAACACCAAGGAACTAGCACTAGACCCAGAGCACGGGTCAACACGCTGTAAGGAAACCACACAGCACTGCATACTGAGAGGAGACAAACACAATGGCTACTACAGACTGTGGGATGGAAAAAGCAGCAAATCTAAACCATGCATAGCAGAATACACACTGCAGAGATGGTACACACAGTGGTACAACAGAGCTTTGAGTAGATGGAAAACTCAGAGCAGGTACAGAAAGTGAGAGATGGAAAATTCACAACACTCGACAAGGAGGACGCTGTACCGGACAAAGGAGCCCAGCTGCCAGCGCGAGCAGCAAGCTACTCGCACCGCACACTGAGAACCACAGAAAGGGCGGACAACAAGACAGAGGCAGGCAAGGGTAACAAAAGGTAAACAAAGGGTAAACACCAAACAAATCCAAGGCAGATGCACGAGGAGAACACACGATCAAACGCAGGCAGGACGCAGGAAATACACCAGACGCTATAGCCGACAACGGAGTATTCCCAGGCAAACTATTTAAAGGACCTCCCACCAATCAGCAGAGAGCACTTAATTAACTTAATTAACAGGCAGCTGAGGGAAACCAGACTCTAAACACCGGAAAGGAAACTTCACACCCTGCTAGGATTCTTCCTGCAGAGTGTAACATTTGTAACATTGTAAAATATACAAAATCCATGAAGGCTCCTAAGTAAATATTCTAAGTCTGGCCCGATAAATACAAGAATCAAACATCAATGAATGTTAAAAGGGTTTATTAAAATCGGTGGTCTCCTATATCGATATAAAACTATAAATATCTATACAAAACAATTACAGTGCAAATACCAAAATCTAATGCCTATGTTCCTATGTAGTAAATATATATGTGATGAAATCAATTCTCAGGGTCCTAAAGCCCTCCTGATCACAAGTGTAACAACAAACTTCTATTAATATCACAATCCATACCAACCATTCAGGTGAGTGATCCTCATCTTCCTCAAATTAGTATACATATAAAGTGCCTGTGCTAATGATAATCCTTCCTACCATAAAATTGATAATAGTGATCCTAAAAATACAACTATATGTAAATATGATAAATACTCCATACCAACCAATCAAATGAGTGATCCCCTTCTTACTTATGCTAATAATATAAGTATAAATATTAGTGATCCTAAAAAACAAAGTGCAACCATATGTAGGTAAAGTGCTATAACTAAATAAGTCTAATAGATACTCTTCTCTACGTTTATTAAATATAAATATATAGTGTTGCGTGTCAATAAAATCTATAAAAACCATTTTAATTAGAAAGCATTATTAAGACCTCCTGGGGCCAGGGTATTATGTTTAAAAATTAACTCCATCTCCTTCTTAGCCAATCTATTCTTACTATTGGGGGTTCTCTAATCCTGATCTACTCTCTTGATCCCAATCATCTTTTTAATCGCGCTCACTTTACTTTGCTGCACTTCTTTAAAGTGTTCTGACAGGGGATGATTGATGTTACCTTTTTGAATGTTCCTTAAATGCTCCCCCCACCTCTCTTTCAACTTCCGTGAGGTTCTGCCTCTATAGGAGAGGGAGCATTCACATTCCACCAAATACACACAATTATTAGAATTATAGGTCATAAATTCCTGTATATTCTGTTCTTCTCCTCCCTGTGTTTTAAAACTTATCTTCTGTTTTTCACTTTTTACTTCCTTACACGTCTTGCACCCCGCATCTGAAAAAACCTTAACTCCTTATTATAGGACCTTTTACTTCCTTCATTGTAGCAGTTTCAACCAATATGCTCCTCAAATTATGTGCTTTTTTATACACAAATTTTGTTTTTTTAGGGATCAACCCCCCTATATCTGGATCCTTCCTCAGTAACCCCCAATATTTTTTAATAATTTCTTCCTTTCTTTTATATGTCTGATTATATTGGGTAATGAACATAAGTCCTCCTTCTTTCTTCTTTCTTTTCTTCTTTTCCTTTAGGAGACTCTTTCTCTCCCTTTTCGCTATCTTCTTCTGGGCCTCCTTAATAATTTCTTCTTTGTAACCTTTCTTAATAAATAGTTTTTCTAATTCCTCACTCTGCTTCTTGTAGGTATCTTCCTCTGTACAGTTCCTCTTAAGCCTGGTGAGCTGGCTCAGAGGAACTGTCTTCAACCATTCAAGAGGATGGTCACTCTCTATCAGTATATATGAATTTGCGTTTGTTTGTTTTCTATAGGTCTCCGTAATCAAATGGTCCCCCGCATTTTTAATAGTGAGATCTAAAAATTCCACCTTTTCATTACTTATGCTACATGGGGCTGATTCAGAGATGCGATTGCGAAAAGATCGCAAATATACGCATCTAATGTTAAGATCCTAGCAGGTTCCAGCCCACTGCATAAACAGTCACTCCCCTTGCAAACAGCGGTGGATCTTAAACTTAGACCACCATTG
>WWET01004758.1:54908-71209 GCA_011038615.1 Limnodynastes dumerilii | reverse complement strand
TAATATAATAATAATAATAATAATAATAATAATAATAATAATAATGCTCTTTATTCCTCCTAAATAATGTTCAAATGATCATAGTCATAATAGGGTTTTATACCCCCTCCCCTTCATTATAGTGCTCTTTAAGTCCTATTATGGGGGAATATAGAGCTTTATTATATGTAATAATATGAGTACAAATAAGGAAGAGGGAGGCTTTGGGTAATGGAAGGGGAGGGTAAGGGTCAGACTGTGGGGATGGGAAGATTAGGGTTAGGGTAATGGAAGGGGAGGGTTAGGGTCAGGCTGTGGGGAAGGGAAGGTTAGGGTTAGGGTAATGGAAGGGGAGGGTTAGGGTCAGAATTAGGGGAAGGGATGGTTAGGGTTAGGGTAATGGAAGGGGAGGGTTAGGGTCAGAATTAGGGGAAGGGTTGGGGTAGTTTTAAGGCTTACCTTTCGGAGCACTGTGTTCGGTGCACCGGGGATCAATTGCTATGCCTAATCGATCCTGGCTGGGAGAGAATGGCCCTATCGAAATAGAGCCATTCTTAGCGGGGACCCACACCTGAATACACAGTACTACAATACACTTGCGCTACAGATTTGGGCAGGTAGCGGCAGCACATAGGGTCTGATCCAGACTTAAGGCAGGATTACCAACTCTCCCGGAATATCTGCGAGACTCCTGAAATTCGGGCAGTTCCTGGGAGAGCGGAATGAGAGGGAAGGGGGCCTCTTGTAATAGTAATCCCTAGTGCAGGTCTGGCCAACCAGTAACTCTCCAGATGTGAAACTATGACTCCCAGCATGGTCAGGTATCAGCTATGTCTAAGCCATTTAAGCATGCTGGGACTTGTGTTTTGCAACACCAGGAGAGCCACAGGTTGGCCAAGACTTCCCTAGATTTACTAGGGCTGGGCGGGACTTGACGCGATTTTCGCAAGTTACGTGCATAAGTTGGCTGTTTGGATCAGGCCCATAGTAGCAGCGAGCTGAGATGCTTTGTGGTCACCCGATACGTCCGGTAATTTTGTCATCCTACTCAACCCTGGTACAAGTACATAGGTTCACAATACAGGACCAGAGCCACTATCAGGAAGAAGGTCAGTGGCGGAACCTGGAGACAATAGAAGCGTTTCGCTCTGGGTTTAGCACTTCCATTGTCCTCCTCTGCCCTGTACTTACCTTTTGAAGACTCCAGTAACGGGCCCAAACCAGTAATATAGCTAGAATTTTACTTACTTTTCCCAGGAATGCACCGCGCAATGCAATGACTTGATGACGTGATGACATCATGCCAGTGCTGCTCCCCGCCCCCTTGCCTCTGACGCCGCGGATAAACTTATGCCACTGGGGAGGGTACCTGTAGTAACAGTGTCCCAGGCCCAGATTGAGAGTACCCTGGCCTGGCTCTGACGTCACCTTTCTTGGCAATGTGCAGTGAGGACATCAGTCCACTGCTACTTGATGCGGCAGTTTCACCATGCTCCACCACTGTGTGACATCACCCCATGTGACATCACATAGGTAAGAATGCAGAGCTACAAAAGGTGTATATGTGCCCTCCAGACTTCAAGCATGGATCTGGATCCTCAGTATCCCGGCTTCCATGCTAATAGCCTTTCCGATGGAGGGGCAGGACAATCCGCCAGCCGTATTTACATCATAGAGTAAGAGCCTGGTTAAATGTTATGCACTGTCCCTATTTTCCATGGGGCCAGGGCATAACATATAATGTAGGGTTCTGCGTTCAGAAGTCGACACGTGGAAGGAGAGTCTCCCTCTGCATATACGGGACCTGATTCAGAGATGAGAAAACTTTAAGAAGGTGCGGATAAGCATGTATATATAAGCACGTAACCGCACCTAACTTAAAGCTCCCCCCCTGCCACCTTCCCCTTATTTTACGAACCTAGGGTGCTTAAGAGTGCCCTAGGGCTTCCCTAACTTCCCCTACGTATTATCCATTTTAAGAAGGAGAATAGGAGCTTTCTTTACCCTCCCACGCCATCCCCGTCTCCTTTCATAACTTATCCCATCCACTCAACCCTTTTCTTATATTTTGCCTCCTTTTACGTAACCCACTAGATGCGGTCTTCAAAGACTGCACATAGTCAATCTACGTACCTAAATGATACGTAGATTGCGTAAATGACCTACTATCCATGCCTATTAGGTCCTTTCTTTAATAACCGCACTTAACAAGCTGGAAATTCTTAGGTGTGAATTTAAACCACGAACCTTAGTATTACACAGCAATCTGCTAACGGGACTCCGTTGCCATTGCGGATGGAGTTCCGGCTGAAGTGGCATTAGACTTCTAGCTCCAGCCCATAGAGGTGGAGCACCGTGGACTTGCCTATATTAGTGCCAGGCCACACGATTTCTGCCCTGGGGTCCGGCCTTTACAAAAATGTACACATGGAATCACTAAAATTGAATTGCTCATGTGTATACTTTTACAAAGAAATAGATACACAACTCAGAGTGTGACCAGCTTTTACATCAGGAGGTCATTGTGTACCTATAACCTACAGACTGACCCTGAACCCTGGGAACGGGTCACATCCATTAGCTGACATAACACCTTCCCCCGGAGTGTGAGTGATTTTATGTATCACCCCAGCCGCATGTGAGAATCTACAAGTGTGAGCGTGGGAATGCTGGCTGTACAGTTGTCACCAGTGGCCCCGGGCATTGTCAGGATCTGCATCTCTCTTAAGCAGTGTGGACAAGTGCAGGGCCCCCGTCAAAAGTTTTGGAGCCCGGGTCACATCTACTAAGCAACGCACCCTATGTGATGTCATCAGTCATCGGTGACATCAATGTGCATCTGCGATAACAGCTGACCAGTTGGGCAGGGAAATTCTTCTCTGTGCATTGTGTGTGCTACTAATGATGGCGGCCAATGAAACTCCGGGCCCGAGAGAGCAGTGCCGGCTGTCTCCCTATAATGGTGGCACTGGACAAGTGTAACCCATAAAGGGTCAGCAACATTAAGGGGTCCCAATGACAGATGAAACTCATAATCTATATTTCATGACTATCGTAGCTCTTTTCGGTCAGCCATGTTTTGGAGGGGACATATTGAAGAAATTTAAACTAGACAGCATCTAGAATTCTATGGTTTTGGAGATCATAGGCTGGATCCAGAATTGCGCAAAACAGCCAATTTCCGCATTCCGAGTACATGCGTTGTGTGCATGCGTGCACATGGCAGTTACATATTATGAATGATTCTTGATAACGCACTGTAAGCCCTTGCGATGGAGGGGCTTGGCGACCCTTGAAGCATACAGCGTGTATTCATGGTGGGCGGGGGAAGATATTTCAATCGTACATTAAGAGCTTGGTTAAGCGCTTATGTACGTTCCTTCATAATTCTAATTCTATATTGGCAGGGGCCAGGTGAACTAACCCTCACAGGTGCGGAATATAGGATTGCGCTGTCGGAACTTCACTTCCACTGCGGAGGATTGATCCGGAACAACGCTTCAGAGCGAATTTACGCGTGGTGGAGACATAAAATCGCCTATTTCTAAGTACTGCGCATGCGCACCATAGAAAATACGCTCATTGGCATAGCGGAATTGTGAACGTATGGGCCATTCACAAATGTGTCACGTAAATACGTGTGGGCGTGCCAATTTTACGTTACTCCAAAATACATCTGAAATACGTTAAGTAGGCGGGGTTGTATTTAAAGTGTACAGTATGGCCGTGCTTAGCTGCGTAAATTCGTCTTGCCCATACGTATGTGTGCGTATCACTGCGGTTACATTGGCAAAAGTTAAGGTAGGGTTTGAAGAGCGTATCTTGACAAAATACGTACGTTCAAGGGGTGTGCCAAGGGGAGAGTAACGAATTTACGCACACGAAAATACGCTATGCGAATAAACGTACGGCAAACGTAGTTCTGGATCTACCCCATTGTGGGTACTTAGAACTGGATCTGGCCCATCGTGCATTTTAAACATGAGCTTGATCCGGACTGGAACGTACATAACTCGTTGCTTATCTCAAGCGTTCATCTTAACGGTGCATACTCAGAACAAATGTGCTAGTAATAAAGACAATCCAGACCCGAACGCAAGTCACTCTTGTGACCCTCGGCTTTTGGAGGGGCGTTTTCGTGGGAGGGAATGGGTGAACTGACATAGTCAATGTATAGCAAGAATGGAAGTGAACAGAAGCCAGACCCAAACACAGACATAAGACACCACAGTTTATGGCTAGATACGCCTTCAGAATTTGTAGGCCCGAGACACTCTCGTGGGGCCTCGGCCCCTATGTGACATCATTGGTGATATCACGTGGGTTGGGGCCCTGCATTACTATCTGGGCAGTGCACAGGGAAATTATTCCCTGCTCATTGGCCCTGTCCTTCCCTGCGCTTTGGCCCTGTCCTAAGGGCGGGCCCCCATCAGCTGTGGGCCCAGAACAGTAGTCCCAGCTGCCCCCCCCCCCCTCTGACGGTGGCCCTGTTTATGGTAAGATCTGTGGCACCAGCCATAGTCAATGTTTATGTCCAGGGAACTTCACAACTTAAGTCGGACCATATAACCTTCCAAACGCAACACTAAAGTCTGCTGGATTAAAAATCAATCAATCAACCATCAATCATGTCATTAAATCATGACTATAGACAAGATCCAGATTAGTCTTCTATGCGGGCGATGGTCTTCATGAGCAGACCACTACCTTATCTTTTGATCCATGCTCACAGAAAATAGGGACGGATCGGCAGTCTTGATAGAATGGAGGGCACTTGGCACACCCTCACTGTAAAATTGAAGTTCACCACCACCCCTTGAACCGCGCTTGCAACCACCTCGCCCCATCCCGCCATTGTAAACAGCACAGATACACAAGCAGTACAGAAGTCTGGATCCTGTGTATCTAATGCTGCATTCACATCTCCGCTCCGACAATATCACAGACCCTGGAATGATCCCTTTCACACTGCAGGAATTTCCAGGACCCAGGTGATGGGTGGCATGTGGCTCCTGGTGAGAGATTTGTTTACTATTGCCATAGCAATAGTAAACAAATCCCTCTGCACCCCTACCTGGGTCAGACATGGGAAGAACTCTTCTTTTCTACCGGGTTCAATTCATACCGGGTTATTAAACCCAGAAAAAGGACCCTGGAACCCTTCGCACCACACCTCAACCCGAGTAGTTGGACCCGAGTTTACCAGGCTTTTTGGTGGTGTTGTGAATGAGGTATAACAAAACTATCCTTGTCAAACACTGCACAGTAATCACACCAATCAATCAATAGTCGTAAAGTATTTTGTCAGCCTGAAAACTGGAAACCGTAGAATTTTTCTGCCCAGGGCTCAACCCTATATGCCAGCGTAATCCAATGAACTGGTTCACGTATATACACAGTTAAAATGATTTCCGACTTTCAACATTTTTTGGCACAATTTTCCCAACTGAAAATAAAACAACTATTTCCATAATATATTTTCCATTGAATATTTTCTGATGTCACTCCTGTGACTATTATCGCTGTATTATCGCCAGCGTGGTTGATAGATAGGAAATAGCCCTCAATTTATTGGAGAAAAGGGTTTTATTCTAGTCATAAATAAGTAGAGTGTGAAAGGTTGAATAAACTCTTCTATGATAGTACACACACAGCTCTAACCTGCGGACTTATACATGTCTTTGGATTATTAAATACGTATGCCTCCTATTCACCCTTTGACCCCGACAGAAGCAGTCTTGTGGGAACCTGGCATTGTGACCCTGGAAAGATAAATACATAGTAATTCTCAGCTCAGTGTAAATTGTTATTGGGCTGTAATGGGGCAAAAGGGAGAGTGTTTCAGTCAGCACCTCCCGATCACATCACCCGGGATCTGATCACATGATCTTACTGAGAGAGAGGGACCACCCCCACCTCCCATTGTGGGGCAGAAGACTCAGAGCTCACATGGGACAAGTAAATTGCTCATATGGAGATAGATATGAAATATTATGGGGGGGGGGATGGGCTCCAAGACCACTTCCCTCAGACAAATATAACAGCAAAAAACACTAAATGTATAGTGTTTTTGTTGCCTATTAATAGAATATAATTGATTAGATTCTTGTTTTTAATAAAGAGCATTATCACTCAACATTAATATTATAATAATAACAACAACAACAATAATAATAGTAATAATAATAATAAAATCATTTTTTTTTATATTATTAAGCTATAGTATATCTGATCTTTGTTAAGAAAGACAGAGGATATCACCTGTAAAGTAACATCTTTGCATATGTGCGCCAGATGTTACGAGAGGGATCTCTTAGTGTTTTGAAATTAGTTCCCTATGCTAGACGTTCCGAAGGAAGGGGACGGCACTTGTGTTCCGCCAGCCTAATCCTCACCATACAGATAGGGGATAGGCATGCTGATTAGGCGACGGGGCAGCGATCAGCTGTTCTGCGCACACATCCGTGCGGAGAAATTAAGGTGGGATCCCCACTTCCGTGCGAACTCCAGATCTCTGTGCGTACGGAGGTCTGGATCAGTTCCATAAATTGATTATTATTAAGTGCACTGTCACTACATAAATCCATACAAATTAAAATAATAATAGTACTATAGGAAATATTCAAATGATTGAATTCTTTTATTAGTGCCCCATTATTACAATCATGAATTCATTATTCTGTATACACATACCTGACATTATAATGTGGTCATTATCAGGGTTTTTATTAACATTATTATTCCAGAATTATGTCATTTGGGCATTTTTTTGCAACCGGAGTGCGCAACACATCCGCATTTCACGACTGCCCGTACATGCGCTTTCCCACTTTCAGCGTGGATCTGGATCCTTAGCGTCCAGCCTTTCATGCTACAAGCCTTTCCAATGGATGTATGCATGATGGGAAGGGGCTGCTTTCAAATCGCACAGTAAGGGCTTGGTTAAACCCTCAGTTATGTATCGGTTCCATATTCTGTAGGCTCCTGGGCACAGAAGTCCGTACATGCGGGGGGAGTGGCCTTCCTTCCCTTGCACCTACAGGGCCATATTCAGAATGCGCCCGGTGTTGTCCGATGCGTGCTACTGTGCATGCGCAGAAATTTTATAACATCGGCCTGGATTCAGAGTTTGGGAGTAAGGGTAAAACAGGTGTAAGTGTACAGCTTGGCTAAACCATTTAGCAAAATGAGGTGTGCTCATAAGTCTTAAATCTCTAACATGCATGGAAAATACATTACTTTTGCACACAGAACTCAAATACTTCATAGTTTTAAGTTTAATCTATAATTCAGAGTTGAGCTAAGAAATTTCACCTCTGAAATATAATTCTGCTTTCACAATTTAAATCTGCCTCCCCTTGCAGTTCAACATGGTATTGCTCAGGTCTGCACTTGCACCTAAAAAAAGGTGTAAGTGCAGCTCTGAATCCAGGCCATCATCTTAAAGACCGCGTATACGCAATCTACGTTGCAACAAGCAACGTAGATGACGTTATAAAATTACTAATCGGAAAACTCTCTGAATACAGCCCACAGTCTTTAGGATCACACGGTGATCCGGCAACGGAACTAGCCGCAGTGGAGTCCTGAGCGCAACCGCGGCGGACTTCCAGAGCTTAAAAATATAACTGTTTGGTATTTATGTGTGATAAACAAAATCAGCCAACATGTTTGCTACAAGCAAAAAAAAAAAATAATAATAAATTTGTAGACCTCATAATGTAACATGGTTTTTCATGTCCGTATTCCTACATTATGTACTGTTACTTAGCAGCAATGTCATATCCCAAGACTGGATTGATACAAGTTGTACATGGTTTGTTGTGTGTCTTAACTCATAAACATCCTCATTTCATACTGTGTATCCCACTTAGCAATTACCCTATTCAACAGCCACGACACACTTGTCTATTGTTGGGGACTAATTGGCATGGTAATGTTATATGTGGAGTGTGCTGGGACAGGAGCCAGATTGAGATAATGGAAGATGTTCCTTGTTTGTGGATTGGTTATAGTGGGCTGAGTCAGGGGGGTGTGGGCCTGGCTTTACTAGACTTGACTGTGCACTGGAATAGTGCTTGGAGGTGGAGAGAATGGGGCAGGCCTGAGAGGTGTCAAGGGGAGGAGCCCATGGGATAAGGTGAAAGGGACTTTCTCTAGTCCATTCAGTCTATTCTTCAAACCAGGACTAAACAGATTGCTGCCACTATGAGGAACACATATCTAACTAGAGAAGATAAAAAGGTACATTCTGATCTTGGAATCTTGGAGAATTCCTTGTTTTAATTCTTCTACATGGCTCATTCTGTTCCTGTTTTTTTCCATCCTAAAAAAGTTTTTGTTCTTCAACTTTCTACCTTCAGTTACACTGTCCCCAATCTGTGTCTTTCACCCTTCTGTTCCCAAGAGTCTATATCACTATTACTGTTTCACCCTCCATTACTACCCCACTCTTCTCTTCCATCTTCAATCTGAATGTATCATCTTCTCTAATTTTATTGTTTCCTTGATTAAAAATAATCTTTTGCCATATTTGCTAAAAAATTATCCTTCATATGCACCCTCTTCTCAGCTCATGAAGCCAGTAATAGAGAAGAGAAGACGGGACAGGATAAACCAGAGCTTGGACCATCTAAGAACACTACTCTTGGAAGCCACCCATGATGAGGTTAGACTACATCATAATTCATAGATCTTCCTAACTGACATTACATAAAAAAATACTTGCAAACCTGAATGATTTTTTAGTGCAACCACTTTGAATTCACTAGATAATGCCGATTATGGTGGGTTGCTGTGTGTTACTGATAATCAATCTATAATGTTTTGTTACTTGTTAATCCCACCAGAGAAATTAGATTCACATAAAATGAGAAATCAAAACTTTAGCCAAGTGGTCTCCACAATGGGGGAGGGGGATAGACTTGAATAACAAAAGATCACAGTGAAGGTATTTCTCATTTCCTAATGAGATTAACAAATCATACCAAGAGGTGGTGTGAGTGGTCAGGAAATGCTAAATGTTACATTTTCCTGTCTTGTATGAATCTATGGGTTTTTTTTATAAATAATGTAAAATATATAATTATTATGATTACTTCTGTTAATAAGTATATTAATACATGCTTAAAATAATACCTGTGATGATGACAATTTTTTTTATTATTATTAGTAGTAGTAGTAGTAGTAGTAGTAGTAGTAGTAGAACTAGTTACTTTTTTATGAATAGGATTTGCATTTTTTTTTTTATTGTTTTTTTTCTCCTTTTTTATTTTAATTTATTGTTCAGTTTTTTTTTTAAGGTAAGGATTTTTTCACTAATGTCATGAAATTTTGTTTTACTTGTAGTCATTAAGAAATCCCAAAACTGAAAAAGCGGATATACTGAAAAAGACAGTACAGTTTTTAAAGCTGTGTCATAATTCAGGTAAGAAATATTTACACACTGTCAGTGCAGATAATTTTAATGGAAAATAATGCAAAAGAATAGTGCAAGAGGGCAATTTAAAAACAAAGAAAAAACATTAAAATGATTAAAATAATCATATAAAAATAAAATTGTTGCTTTTTTCTTGGTTGAATCTAAAAAATTAATAAAGCGGATATACTGAAAAAGACAGTACAGTTTTTAAAGCTGTGTCATAATTCAGGTAAGAAATATTTACACACTGTCAGTGCAGATCATTTTAATGGAAAATAATGCAAGCGAATAATGCAAGAGGGCAATTTAAAAACAAAGCAAAAACATTAAAATGATTAAAATAAGCATATCAAAATAAAATTGTTGCTGTTTTCTTGGTTGAATCTAAAAAATTAATTATAAAATAAGTTTTTAGTTTTAAGTCTTTTGTAGTTAAATTTATAAGAAAGAACTATATTCTAGATAAGGAAGGGATAGCTCTCTATTAACCAATTTTATATTCACAAACATTCCCTTCTTTATTTTATGTAGGTTCTGAAGACAGCAAAAATACTACATCTGGGTTTAAAGGTGGGTTTCAGGAAGGTATGAGCCAAGCCACCAGCTTCTTAACCTCCACGGACAGTATTTGTGGGAAGAAAAGAGACTATGTTGTAGAAAAACTATGCCAACACATGGAGGATAGGAGTCCAAAAAAGTGTAAGAAAGCTATTTCAGAAGATGCCTTCAGCATTGACAAAAGCCAACTCATACCAAGTCCACCTCAAATTTGTAGGTTTCAAGAAGACACTTTGAAAGTTTCCCCTGAAACTTACCACTGCCAACCATTACTCCATTACCCCTCACCCCCCAGTTCATCTGAAACACCCTCTTTTGGTCAAGTGCTACAGTCTTCAACCCACAGAGTTCAAACCAACAGCTGCAGAAAGTCTGTTCAAAGAACTCTATTCCCACCATCATCTAATATGTCTTCACTAGCCCCCAGCCTTGTATGGAGACCATGGCCATAGATTTATTTTTTTGTTTGTTTTATTTAAAAACTACCTCTTTTTGTAAATAAGGATTGTAAATTTAAATTATATTTATCTTTGCTACTTATTCCAGTGCTTCCTGTCTGCAATGTCTACTGTAAATTAAAGAGATATAACTGAGGCCTTCTGTTGATAAAGTTTATTTAAAAAAAAATTCAAGGTTTATTTGAAATGTATTAGGAAATAGAATTTGCATCTAACTGTATTAGGGTTAACATGCATAAAAAATTATTTACACCCATTTGTCACTTTCATGGCTTTCCCACTAAAGTTGGTCCTAACTGTCAGCAATGAGAGTGCCAATGTTGGGTCATATAAAATGTGAGTGCCAAGTAGCTTATGTAGACCAACACTTTCTGTCAGCTGCTTACAAACAATGGGGTAGATCCAGAACTACGTTTGCCGTACGTTTATTTGTGTAGCGTATTTTCGTGTGCGTACATTCTATACACTCCCCTAGGCACACCCCTTGAACATACGTATTTTGTCAAGATCCGCTTTCCAAACCCTACTTTAACTTTTGCCAACGTAACCGCAGTGATCCGCACACGTACGTATGAGAAACACGTATTTACGCAGCTAAGCACGCACATACTGTACACTTTAAATACCACCCCCCGCCTACTTAACGTATTTCAGACGTATTTTGAACTCACGTAAAATTGGCACGCCCACACATAAGTATTTACGTGACACATACATGAATGGCCCATACGTTCACAATTACGCTAAGTTACTGAGCGTATTTTCTATGGTGCGCATGCGCAGTACTTACCAAAAGGCAATTTTACGTCTCCGCCACGCGTAAATTCGCTCACAAGCGTTGTTCTGGATCTTGGCCAATGGCCCGTAATTGAGAGTAATGGATAGTGATTTTTACTACTGCACATGCGTGCTAATTTATTTTACGCATTCTACGTATCTTTTTCTTACGTAGATCTGAAAAACCGCATTTACGCAATCTATGTAAGAAAAAGATATGTATATTACGTTAAAAAATGACTACGCATGCGCAGTAGTAAAATTCACTAAACACCGGACGTTTATGTTATACGTCCGGTACTTTGAATACGGGCAAATGTTTCACAAAAGTTTATTTATATCAACATCCCTCAAATATATAAAAGGTTGTGACCAGGTACAGCAGGGAAGCGTTCTTCAAAAGAAGAAAGGTTAATTAGTATATGAAGGGCTGCGCTGACCTTGGAGGGTTGCCTGTTTAGAGGAAATTTGAGGTAACCTTACATAATTGACTGAAATCAGAAGTGGTCATGGTTATTAAAGAAGAGAAAACTGAACATGCTTGGGACAAAAAAAAAAGTAAAACTTAAAGTCAGAGGTCCTCATGGGTATTAAACCAAAAAAAAGGGCAGGCTAGATTGATCAAGTGGTTTTTATCTGACATCAAATTCTAGGGTTCTTTGTGGGGTATTACAAAAACAATGATCCATAACCTGATAGCCCAGTGTCTCCAATATTTAGTAAAAACAGTGAATGTGTTCCAGGTCTGCAGGTTCCAGGAATCAGAGATATAGGGGTCTATTTATATACAGCTTCATTTCAGTGGCTTATCTTCACCGCGAGCCTGGTGGCTTTGCTCACAGTATTTACAAATATTTACCCCTCCCGCGATGATCTACCAGGTCATCACAGAACCTCTCATTTGTGCGATGCATGAATGAAGTGCTGCGCATGTGCAATGTATTCGTGCCGCGACTTGGACAGCTGTAGTTCAGTGGATCGCCTGGACAGGTGAGTTTTTACTATTTACTTACTTTTTTCCTATTTTTTGTTTTATTCATTTTTTTACTTATAAAAAAAATACGTTTTGCTTATCAATCTTTTTACTAAGTGATTATTCTTATGTATTCCGGCAGTCCCCCCCTCTTTTCCTCCCCTTAATAACAGCTAGAAGGATGATATTGAGAAATAGGGAAAGCTGAAAGTTCCTTTTTGGCTGTTCCTATTTCAAATACCCCTCCATTTTACCATTTTTTTTCAGAATGAGTGAGTATACCGATGTATTTTCACCCATTCATTTTCCGGAAAAGCCTTTAGAAACACCACTACAGCAGGACCCAACGCTTCACCGGACCACCAGAAGGTGAGTAACCTCTCCAGGGACATTAGGGTCAGGCTGCGGGGAAGGGAGTGTTAGGGTCAGGCTGTGGGGAATGGTGGGTTAGGGTCAGGCTAAGAGGAATGGTGGGTTAGGGTGAGGCTGTGGGGAATGGTGGGTTAGGGTCAGGCTGTGGAGAATGGTGCATTAGGGTCAGGCTGCAGGGAAGGGAGTGTTAGGGTCAGGCTGTGGGGAATGGTGGGTTAGGGTCAGGATGTGTGGAAGGGCAGGATTAGGGTCAGAATTAGGGGAAGGGTTGGGGTTAGCTTTAACACTTACCTTTCGGAGCACCGTGTTCGGTGCTCCAGGGACCGATTGCTATGCCACATCAAAATCGATATAGGGTCGTTACTGGGGACTCACACCTGTAATGAACTCACCTGGGTCCCTGCAGCATTCTAACTCACGTACGCATGAGGGGACGCTTGTATGGAGCCACCTTCATATTTCAGCACCATTCTCATGTAAAATGGGGACGACGCGTAAATCAGGATGCAAGTTTTAACCCAGCACTTACTTTCCCATCTCATCCTGCCACCGGCAAATAGTACCCGGAGAGAACTCTGGATCCGGCAGATCATGGTGGTCCAATCGTCATAAGTTCTGCTGTTAGGCCATTTGCTATGTCTGCTCATCAAAACTTGCTGTCCAGAAACACATCCATAAACCCAAATTAAGACGGGTTACACTATGGTAGCTTGCACAACATCAATGACACATTTCATAAATCAGTGTCTATTGGATTCGAGAAGCCTACATGCTCATTTTTTATTTAGACGTGACCCAAGGCTGGTGCAAATGTTTTGCAGCTAATTGTGTGTACTAATGTCTGTGCGGGTCAGTTGATTGAATATGCTCTTACTGTATATTGACTATATGCTTCCACCTCCTCTATTCCACAGAGCACTGCTCAGAATACAAGCCCTTGAGCAGCAACTGGCTAAAGGAATTTATCCTCAAAACCGCAAGAATTTGTGTCAGTCGCAAGGTCACAGGAATTTCACAATGTTTGAACAAAACTCAACCGATTTCTGGTCAGGGCTGTTTATAGGATATGGGAGTGTGTTAGAACAGGAGAGGGGAACAAATGGTAGAAGTTGAGAACTTTCCTCTTATCACCTCTACAATTCTCTAACACCTTTCCTTTCCTCCTCTAAGTGTGACCAAAGCACAAACACAAGACAGACACTGGGAGTGACATCAAAGGACATCAGGTTCAAGTGTCTGTGACACTGGGTTTTCTGAAATATTGTGTTTATCGTCATATCTTGAATTTTGTAATTTATTTTAAAAAGTTCCAACCAAGGGTAATATCCATGGATACAAGAATCGCAACAATAAGGCTTTCCAAACATAGGACCTGATTAAGACTTAAGAAGGAGCTTTAAACTAAGAGAGGAAAGTTACTCCTGGGCTAAACCATGTTGATTGCAGGGGAGTCATATTTCATCTATTGCAAGCAGTATTAGTGTTGAGAGGTGATGTTTCCCAGCCCAAGTCTAAATAACAGTGTGATAGTAAAGCTGGTCACTATCTGTGTGCAGTAATCAATTCCAAGATATATCCCTGCATGCAAAGAATACAAGTAAAGTGACTCCCCCTGAAGTTAACATGGTTTAGCCCAGGAGTAACTTTCCTCTCTTATTTTAAAGCTCCGTCTTAAGTCTGAATCAGGTCTATAGAATGTTTAGAAAAAAAGAACTTAACCATCTAGATCTCTTATTTATGGGTTATTCCACCTATAGATCAGAATGTATTACAATCATATTTACTGATATGTTCCTGAACATGACCATGTCCATCATTTTTCTAGGCCATCTTGGAGATAAAGAAAGATCTTCAACAGATTTCAGTTTCTTATAAAGCCTATTATGTATTTTAAAACATTCCCCCAGAACAGGAGACATCCCTTAACAAAAGAAAAGGACTCCATGTGTCCGGGAGCTGAAGATCTGGGTCTTTCCCATAGAGTTGTGTGAATTTAACAAGTATGTTCAAATTATGGAGATAGCATCACCTCTTTATTGTGATGTGACCATGGCCAAGAAGTGTGTTCCTGGGAAAGACACACTTCTGGTTTCACAAGTCTCCTTCTGGTGGTTTATAACGTTTATTGAGCCTTTGATGTCTTTAGGCACTCTGACTCTGATACTCAGTTACCACTGAGACCATAGAAGTTGTTGTCTTGTGAAATTGTCCCTGATAAAATTATTTTTTACTTATTTACTTGCATAAGGAATTTATTTATATATTTATTAGCAGGTTATTATATAATGCCAGCAGATTACGTAGCGCTTTACAATTTTAAAAAATCAGTATAAACAAGACTGGGTAATAACCGACAGACTGGGAGGGTAAGAGGGCCCTGCTCACAAGCTTACACTTTATAGAGAGTGGGTTTGATACATAAGGGCAAGTGCTATATATCACATTATGGAACATCAGGGTGTATAGTAACAGTGCTCAGTGCTCTATATGATCCAGTTACACAGCAGTGTTACTACCAGGACTGAGGGGATATTACTATGGAGAGAGACAGAGTGTATGGTAACAGTGCTCTGTATGATCCAGTCACACAGCAGTGTTAGTAACAGAGATAAGGGAATTTTAGAAAAGAAAGAGAGAGTCTTCGGGTTTGTGTTAATAATGTAATAGAAGGACAAAGTGAAAAGCAAAGTGGTAAATTAAGCTTAAGGTTGAAGAATTTGGTAAGCTTGTCTAAATAGGTGAGTTTTAAGAGAGCTCTTGAAATCTTGGAGAGTAGTCTTAATGAGTGAGGAAGGTTATTTCAGAGAGTGGGTGCAGCCTGGGAGAAGTCCTGTATGAGTAATGAGCATTTATGAAATGTAGTAGAGAGTTGTAGATCTTGTGATGATCTGAGAGAATGAGCTGGGATATATCTTGAGACAAGTGAGGATATGTATGCAGGTGCGGTGTTGTTTATTTTTTAGGTAAGTGAGAGGATTTTGTATTTGATTCTAAAGTAAACAGGTGACCAGTGTAGAGACTGACACAGAGGACTAGCTCTATTTGAACGTTTAGGTAGGAATCTACTTTAAACCATTCAAATGAGTCTATAAAAAGTCCAGAGAGTGTCTGAACATGTGAGAAGAAGACATTAGTCTCAAGAAGATTTACTCTGTATGGGATGTTTAGGGAAAAACACCAGCTGAAAAGAGACAGAAAAATGCATAATGGAGAGGACCATGAATATGTTAAGTTTGAAAAAAAAATCATTACAATGTAAATAGGAGCTATCAACATGTACTTGGAGAGACTTTCTTCAAAGGCACAAATACTGAATTGAAATGCTGATTCTCTGTGTAATACACCGTTTTTCTGTTGACCCAGTTTCTAGTTTAAGTGTTAATACTATTTAGTAACCATAGACATCTATTCGAATGCCTGATAATTACTGTCACCTGGATAGGCTTGCTGGATTTAATTATGACATTACAATATTGGTTAATGGTTGTATTATATGAGCTGGTCTGATAAGAGAACAGGAAATTTTATGCATTGAACTCAGGAGTTCAATTAAGGACCCAATTACACAAAATGGTGGATGCTCAAATCAATTTACAGGTTATTCCAAACAGGTGCATGAAAGGCCGGGGTAATCTACACAGATATAAAAGAAAATGTCCAGGTTTTTTTAACATTAACCAGTAGCTAACCTGCCGTTCTATCTGTACAATAAAATTCTGAAGAATTAGTTACACACATTTGCAAATATATGACAATCCACCTG
>WWET01004758.1:24840-43375 GCA_011038615.1 Limnodynastes dumerilii | reverse complement strand
TCCTGCTGAGGTGACCCTAACGCTAAACAGTGAGAGTTCCTTTTTTGGGACATATATCAGGTGTTTTTACATTTCATTTTATTCTTTGCATGCAGGGAACATATTTGGTTTTTGTTTATTGCACACTTGAGCTTGGAGACATCGGGCCTGATTCAGAGACCCGGAACTAACGATAGTTCCGTGCGTATATTTAGGGTTGGATCGATTTTGCATCAACTGTGTATGCGTAGTAATAGTGCAACGCCATGTACGTTGAAGTTAAGGTCGGAGATGCCTTAAGGTCGGACTTGTGCATCGGGCGGAGACTAATGCGACCCTAAGTGCGGCGGAAATATACGGACCTAAGGATTTGCATAGAAATTGGCGGGGGGAGGCATTTAGATGAGGGAAAGTGGGCGCGCTTACAGAGTTAGGGCCCTAAATATATGCAACTAATACACATAGGGTCAGAAGTGAGTGCGGCCAGATAGGGCAAATCTATGGAGGATCATGTAGAATCCTCTAAGATAGAGTCGTTCACTCGATGAGGCATAGTAATCGATCCCCGGAGCACCGAACACAGTGCTTCGAAAGGTGAGCAACCCCACTCCCTAACCCTAAGCCACCCCCACAGCCTAACCCTAAGTCACTCCCCATAGCCTAACCCTAAGCCTCCCTCTGTCCTAGCCTAACCCTAAGTCCCCCCACCCCCAGCTTAACCCTAAGTCACCGGAGAGCGTTACTCACCTCTCAGGTCCCGGAGAGAGTTACTCACCTCTTCGGTGGTCTGTTTTCCGAAAATGAATGGGTGAGTGTGCAAATTGCATATTCACCCATTCATAAAAAAAATTCTGCCATGTATCACATTTGAAATAGGGACAGCCGAAAAGCAACTTTCGGCTGTCCCTATTTTGCAATGAAACATTGCAGTGAGGACTTGCATCGATTATTAGTGTGTGTTACTTAGTAATATAACCTACACAATGTTGTGTTTTATCATTATATACTGAGCTTTCCATTAAAGTATACTATGTCAATATGAGGATATTTTTTTGTCTATTTCTTTTTTTCTCAAAAAAACATCTGTAATATAAAGTATTTGGGAAGACAGCTCATGTGTGATATGTCTTGAGCAGAGAGATTTTCTAGAGCTGCTTAGTGAAGCACAACTTGATGATCTGATGATGTGGCAGCAATGCATTATGTAGAGAAGATACTGTGCACTTTATGACTCTGTTATAATATATAATGTGATATGCAGATGAAATCTTTAGACATAAGTAATTAACAGGAGACTTATTAGAAAAGAATTAATGCTGAAAAGAAAAATTTTATTAAAATAAAACAATTATAGTTCAGAAATGAAAAATAATAAAACAGATGTTGCATTGGCCGGGAATCGAACCCGGGCCTCCCGCGTGGCAGGCGAGAATTCTACCACTGAACCACCAATGCATTCATGTAGCATTATGTCTGAAAAATCCATACATATGGGTATCAACTTTCTTCCAGGGTTGGTGTCTCTGGACACCCTAGTCAAAGTTTGCAGTCCATCACCCGCCTTTACATTGCTTACTTGTATTGCTTCAAAGACACAGGTACAGTACTATAGTGTATCCCCTGAGGCAGCACTTACTCGCTAGACAGCTGATTGATTAAGTAGTGCAAGTAGAGGATCAGCTGAGCCCCAACTCCAGAACACATGCTGGATATAGGCTGAGCAGCAGTAGTTTGTGTGTTTCACAGGGGCTGCCAGTGTTAGAGAAGTTTTCTGTAAAAAATATTTCCAAAGTGGCAGTGGTTTGGATGTCTGGTGGCCATTGCAGAACATATAAGCCGCTGATGCTCAGCTAATCCCCTGCGGTGGCTTGTGTGTTCATCAGTTGAGAAAAAGTACCTCCATGACCTGGTAGTAGCAGCAGGCCTTCTCCCTTTACACTAAAGGACATCCAATAGCCATGGCATACCTTAAGATTTACAACATCTGAGAGAGTAAAATGGAGGCAGTTCAGTAGTCTGAATCAGCACACATTTACTGCCATTGTTATACTATACCCCTGCTGGCCACGGGTAGTACAGGCATGACATTGGTGATAGTGATGCCCTAAGAAATGCAAGGTGCATTGTCCAACATGTACAGGTAAATAAAAATCAGACAAGAGAATTACGGACATGGAAATACAACGGTAAAAACCCTCACCTTCTTCTTCTGCGTCTCTTCTAGCCCCCATATCATTAAAAAACTATTGAATAAAATAGTAAAAACACAAAAACACAACACAATGCAATAGTTTTCCAACCAAAAAAATGGTGCTCACAAACATAACTTTCCATATTGATATGGTATTAATAAACATATTTACACTTTATTCACAGATAAGAGTGCGTTAGATGTAACCGTATCTACACATAACTTACCCATCCTGCCCCACAAACCACCTCCATTTTTAAGATCCTTATGGCTTCCTTAAGTAACCATAGGGCTTCCTTAAGTAACTGTGCATATATTCCTTCTTAAGAAAGGGTAAAAAGACACAGAGGGGGTCTTCTCTTCCAACTTATAGATTGAGTTCCAGATAAGGTAGATTAAGGTTTTAGAGTTCCTCCAAAGTTTTATTGTGAGTCTATATTCAATCCAAGCCTGATTTACGTGCTCCCAGACCCTCAATCCCGACAATGGAGTAGATGAACCCGAGAAGTATAATTAAAAAGCTAATTTCATTAAACATCCATCATCCAAAGAAAAAAGTATATACAGTAAAAATCTAGATCAGAACTTTGTTTCCACTATTTATTGTCATTTAGAAATAAAATACAGTAGACCTTTAAATACAGTAGACCTTTAAAAGACCCATGAAGAGGACTTTCAGTGAGTAGATCAAACACCAGCAGGGAAGACACACAGACATGTGTCCAAGAAGTGTGTCCAGGGGACAATGAGACAATAATAAGGACACACTTCTGTCTGACACTTCTGCAGAAGGAGGAAGAGATATCAAGACATCAGGTGGGAATGAGGTGACAATCCTGACACTGCCATCTGGGATGAGTAAAGGTCAGTAGAAAAAGGTCATTACTTAACAGGTTCTACAAGGAGGTCTGTTCCTATAAATACCTTCTGGGAGGATGTGGCCATGTATTATGAATATTATGAATCATAGTGAAAAGTAAGGAATGAAATACCAACTTAATGATATACAATCAAGGTATTTAAACAGACGATACATAAAGTCATTTAACCTCAAACCACACAAATTTGTACTGAACTGTGTCAGAACTGAAGAGAGGAACAAATGGTTAGAGTTAGTGATTGTCTACTTATCACCTCCCCAGTCAGTCCCATAACCTCCTCTAAAAGTGACTACAGCACAAATAGAATCAGGAAAATGGGTGTAACATCAACTGACATCAGGTTCAAAATGTCTACGACATTGGGTTTTCTATAATACTGGAAATATAATATACGAGGTATGTCTATTAAATAATGAGACTGATTAAATAAATCACTGATATATTGGTATTACAAATGTAATGCTTGTCCCCTTCAATATACTCCCCATTTGCACTAATACATCGCTGTAGTCTTGTTTTCCACTGGTCAAATGCATGGAACAAATCAATTGCTGTCAGTTGTTTCAACATATCTGCCGTTTTCTTCTTTAAAGCATCAACTGCCTCAAAATTTGTCCCTTTAAGCACTGATTTAACTTTTGGGAAAAGATAAACCGCAAAGTGCTTTTGGTCACAGAAAGTGCTGTGTGAGCAGGCGCTTTGTCCTGGTGAAGAACAAAACCATTTTTCCACAGTTGCGGCCGTATCTTTCTGACTCTCTCTCAGCTTTTTCAAAACTTCCTTATAATAATACTGGTAACTGTTATAATAACGCTGGTAACTGTTGTACCTTCTGGATCCCATTCCACCACATGTTCAAGGTTACTATGTATGCAGTTATAACCGGTTCTTTTACTAGGTGGAATCACAGTCTCGTTATTTTATAGACATACCTTGTATAAGTTATGTAACATTAACAATCTGCTGTGATCACTACAGAGCAACCAGTGAGATCTGGGCTGGAATCTTCAATCAACGTCTTTCACCACTTGTTAACACAAGATTCCTTTTGCCCTAAAACCTTGATGTTTGCGTCGGAGCCACTGTGGTAGGGTCCATCCACATTGCAATCTGCCCCAATGTCCTTTATATGTTATCTTTTGTATGTCTAACATGAATTTTATTTGACCTACTTGTTGGCGAACATGCTTAGTACATTCAACTGAGTGGTGATGATTTTACAAGGAGAAACAACACATACACAAAACATCATTAGGTGTTATTGTCAGTCATCCTATGTGGCGTTATTTCAGTGGTGTTGCTCTGGTCCAGTGTTGGTATAATACTGGTGCTCAGAATCAGACAGAATGAAAACATGAAAGTTGGCAGTCAAAGAGAAAAACTATTTCACCATGTAATAAAATACAGGAAAAAAATGACCTCCAACAACAACATCTAACAATAAAAACATACAAAATAAGGACATTGTGAAAGATAGGGGGCGCTACCGGAATGAACGAAATAATAGTCTCAAAAAAATATATAAATTGCTCTTTAAAAAAATATCAAAATCAATAAATTAATCTATATCATGTAGCATTAATACACATTACTATATGTTATTTGACTATTCCTTACACATTTTATTGATTTTGAGGTGTTTTAAGAGGTATTTATACTATTAGATATAAGGTTCATTCAGGTAGCGCCCCCTATCTTTTACGCTATATTTAGTGTTTATATTTCTACCATATGCATTACTTTCCAAGTGTCCTAAAATATTCAAGAGACTTCCAAATTTCTTTGAGTCCTCCTGGACTCCAGGGGGCGCAAGAAAAGTTTCCACATCCTGGCCTTATCCATAGTAGAATGGACCTCATTGAGACAATCGACAGAGTCTAAAGCATGGTTCGCGGCAATAAGTGGGGGTTAACCGAAATTAAACATTTGTCCTCAGTGACCGCCATGCTCTTAGACGTTTAATAGCCTTTTTATTTTATTCTAGTCTAGTTTATTGCTATAAATGTAAAAAGAAGGTAGACCTTTTATGACTTCTGTTATATGTTATACTTTCTGCGCCCGTTTAGTGGTTTGTATACACATCATATTAAGCCATTCATACAGCAGAGTGAATGGCTCTGTTATCGTAGCAGTGCTTAGAATGTTACCGGCTAAATATAGTACCATAGAGTAATGTGAGTATGCCCTTAGAGGTCACAGTGCCCATTGAGAACATTGTTTAGTTCCGGCCGCCTGTAGCAATTACACCGCGATTGATGAGGTCTCCGATCTCCACACATCTTCCATGTGGTGACAAGTATATTGCAGGCTTCAGCTGGAGCAGAGTTGGCAGGCAACGTTACAGGCTGGCCCCCTCTTTTTTGGGGGGAAAAAGTGCGTCTTATGGTCCGAAAAATACGGTACTTTGTATATAAATGTATTAATAAAGATTTAAAACCTACATAGACAGAATAATCTCAGTGGTGAGACTCTCAAATGGCAGGAAATGCTATTTGAAGGCATTGTCTATAGACATTTTTTACCTTCCCAACTATAAAATTGGTGAACTGAACCATCTACTTATTAGAGTTCTCTTATTAACGTATTATTTATAAATTAGATCAGAATATATTACAGTCATGTTTATATTTCTTCGTAGTTTCTAAAAGTTTATTCATGGGTTCACATAAACTGATGTGTTCCAGAACATGACCATTTCATAATTGCTCAAGACCATCACGGAGAAAATAAAAATCTTTTACGAATATCAAGATCCTCCTCCCAAAAAATCTGATCTGCCCAGTAACAAGATGTTACAAAACCTATTATGGATTGTAAAGCATTCCCCCAAACCATAAGATATCCCTCAACAAAAGAAAAGGACTCCATGTGTCCGATGGGTCCATGTGTGGAGCAGAAGATTTGGGTGTTTCCCATAGAGTTGTGTGAATTTAACAAGTTAGTTCAAATTAATGAGATAGCGTCACCTATTTATTGTGATGTGACAATGACCGAGAAGTGAGCTCCTGGGAAAGACACACTTCTGGCTTCACAAGTCTCCTTCTGGTGCTTTATAACTCTCTCCTTGAGTCTTTGATGTCTTCAGGCACTCTGACCGGTCAGGGTTCTTATATTAAGTTACCACTGAGACCATGGAAGTTCTTATCTTAGGGAATGTGACCGTTAAAATTATTTTTCACATAGTTAATGGGAGCATCTTCTTTAAAATACGCAGGCCACTCAAAATAGTCTCTGAAATGCATATCCATGACACGTGAGCTTGTGGCCAGCGGTAAAGAAGATATCAGCTCAGGAAGACTAACTCTGTATGGGATGTTTAGGGAAAAACACAAGATGAAAAGAGACAAAAGAAAAAAGCAGAAAGGAAAGGACCATGGATATGCAAAGTGTGGAAAACATCATTACAATGTAAATAGAAACCATCCATATGTACTTGGAAGCGAGAGGTTTTCTTGAAAGGCACAGGTACTGTATGGAAATGCTGATTCCCCGTGTATCTACACAAAAATAAACAGTATTTATGTGTAATTACATTGTCCTGCTATTTACTTTAAGTGTTAATAGTATTTAGTAACCGTAGACATCTATTCCAAAGCCTGGCAATTACTGTCACCTAGATGGGCCCACTGCATTTCATTATGACAATACCATGTTGCGTACTGGTTACATTATATAAAGCTGGTTTGATAGGAGTACAGAAAATTGAATGCAGGAACTGAGTTCAATGAAGAACCCACAGTGATAAGTGGTGCTATTAAATGAATGTGGATGCTATGGGCCTTCAGCCTGGTATCTGGATGGCCAATCACTTAGGGATTAGAGATCAGAATCCCCTCCCAGTGAATAGGAAAGCCGTCCATATACTGGCAGATATTCTAGAGCAGGGGTTGGAACTTTCGGTCCAAGGGCCTTACAAGGCCCTCAAAATGATTTGGTCTAGCCCTCCGCAGGCGGAACTCAAGTGGGGTGGTGGGGTTTGGCTTCCATCCATGCTCTCCAGAGCTCTGGTGCACTATGCTGCAAAATCACTTTGCCCGCTTCCAGCAATCCGGAAGTGAGGGATGCACTGCGCAGCAGGCTCCTGCAGGCACTGGATCCCAATCTGTTTCTGGGTCCCTGGTGGCAGCTGGGACCCTGAAACTCTCCATATTCCTGGAACCTGATCAGAAAACTCTCATTGGGTAGCAGTTGGATCTCCAAGACGCCGCCACCATTTTCTTCCAAAGTTCACATTAGGGGATTAGGGGTGAGTTAATCACATTTTTTAACAAATAGAGTCGGCTCATTTTTAAGTGGATAATTTTGTATCACCACCGAATGATATTATAAATATCCAAAAGGCCCTTAGCAGAAAAAAAGTTCCCCACCCCGGTTTTTGAGCATGGGTTCTCAACCACTGGTGCTAGTCATATTGAAAAAGAAATAAAGTATATAGAGGACTGAATGGATTATATAGAAAATTGGAGTTAAAATTGAAATTAAAACCACTGTAAAAAATGCAAAATAAAATATGCATGTGTTCACATGTTCCGCAAAGTGATACTTGACCTGACTCCATAGTGGGTAACTGGAACTTGCAAATAAAAGGTTGAGAACCACAGTTCTAGAGAGTTTCACTATGTAATGATCTATGCAAGAAGTCACTTGCTCGAAAAAGAAAGGTAGATTCTAGAGAAATCATATTATATATAATATATAATCATATTATCAAAATTCTCATCTCTCTAAGCAACTTGTCAATTGGTTTTCTTGGGACATACTTCTAACATACTACACCCTTACTACACATTATTTTATATATGTGTCATGTAATACATGTGGGACTTATTAGTGGTCTACAGACAGCACACAATAAAAGTTAATGTGGTGTATATTAGTGTAGGATATTTGACTTTTCTTTTTCTTACAAGTTTTTTTTTTCGTGATAAAAAGTATTTTGGAATTTTTGTGACCTTGGAAGACACAGCTCGTGTCTAATATGTTTTTAGCTGAGAGATTTCCTAGAGCCGCTTAGTGGAACATACTCAAATATAAGCTCATGTTACCTAGAAAATCCTTCCAGTGTCTGCATAGTTTTAATAGCCAGGCAGAACTCGAGCAAGTGATGATGTGGCAGCAGTCCATAATAAACCATGATGCAGGGAAGATACAGAATACTGTGCACTTGTTGACTCTGGTATAAAATATAATGCAATATAAAAGTAAGCCCTTTATGCATTTTGCAAAAGGCTAATTGGAAAATAATTAATGCAGAAAAAAAAGCTTATGTTGCATTGGCCGGGAATCAAACCCGGGCCTCCCGCGTGGCAGGCGAGAATTCTACCACTGAACCACCAATGCTTACATAACAAAAATGGTGAACAGAAATGTTATCATAACAAATTTGTGTCAACTTTGCATGACAAATATTTTTGAGCATGGGTATTTGCTATCGCAGGGTTGCTATATCCATGCTTTGCTTCTCTTACCGCTCCACTTCCAATAACAAAAGCTTACCTAAAGTTTTACAATTCTTGAAACCGCAAAATGCTGTTGGTTTGGAAGTTTGGATTGCGATGCATATACTGTACATTGTACCAGGAGTGGTGGAGGTGTCACCGGGAAACATCGAACCGTCCGTGGCGCTATTAAAGTAAAGCAGGAAAAGCAACAATGAGAGAGGGTCTTTCCAAGACCTTAGTAATGTGTATACAAACTAAGGACAAACATATGAATTCTATCAATACCAAAATCTCCCCAAAAATACAATTTTATCTGTGTGACTAAATGGAGACACCAAAGAGAAAAGCAAAAGCCCAGCATATAATCAACAACCTATGTAATATTTAATAACTATAAATTGCAAAAATATTAATATAAATGAACAGTAAATTGTCAGATATAAGTACACACATATCTAAAATAAATGTCTAAATTGTAGCATAACGTATATAAATGATGTAGTATAAGTCTCCATAAAAAATCGCAGTCACGGTAGATAAATTATTATAAGGATGGCAATAAATGGAAGAACGACGCATTACCGGTTCAATAAGTCATAGGGCCGTATTCGGAGATCCGTTTTCGAGGTGATTTGCGTACGTATTTTTAAGATCAGATCAACCGCGCATGCGTAGTAACTTTATTTACGTAATTTACGTTGATACGTATAGATTGCGTATATGAGGTCTAAAAGGCCGCATATACGCAATCTACGTATCGAAACGATACACAGATTACGTACAATAGCTACTACGCATGCGCAGTAGCTATTGTTCATTGTTCTGGATCCGGCCCATTGTGCCGTTTCCCTAAATTGAGGCCTATGTAGATCGGGATGTTAGTCCAAGAGGCCATATTTTGAACATGATTCCGCCGCCAGCTGAATGGCAATTATATCATTGTTCAAAAACCTTTGAAAATAGAAATTTGTTATTGGGAACAGGAACCTATTTCCCCGTTCTTAACAGTTATCAGCTGTGGTGGTTGCGGCAATTAGATTAGGTTAAGGCTGCAAAGATTAAATTGTTAGGGTTAGATTGCAGGACATGGCTGCGGGGCATGTAGGGTTAGGTTAGGAAAGGGTCAAACATTACCTTTCCGTGGATGACTCTTTGCAACTCCAGAAGTCAAATAATCACTGCTTTCTCATAAAGATGAGGAAGTTATATTCATAGTCTTTACAATAATTACTAAAGGTAATAATTACTAATGCAGACATTGTTATTGAGAAATAGTTTTCTTGGCTTCATTAGGCACACCCATGGGTGGAGCTATCCACAGGACACACCCCTTTGATGGTACAGTGCCCCCTTTTTGTGCAGCACCTTGATAATACTATCAAAATCTCCCTGATACTCATTTGCAATCATTGGCAATGGCAACCATGTAAGAAGTGTGAAAACAGGTCCTAGGAACAGGCGGGTCACAATGGCTGTTTAGAGTAAAGGCCTTCTGGTACATGACCCCTACCTTAAGATTTCCAATGCTTCCTCACTTAAAATAGGAATGCATCACATGGGGTTCCACCTGTTGGGCACGTCCACACAGTATTATTTAAATGCCTCCCCCTTGTGCTCAGTCTCGTCCTGCCACCGGAGACCCATTGAAAAAAATGAAATAGAACCGAAAGTGGCATGAGCATGGCGCAAAAAGCGGGTGTTTTCCTTTCCTAGGGATCAGAAAACACCCACTTATTATGTCAGGATCAGATCCAATATCATTAATCAGTCTTCTGTTATGTTATTGAACAGTATCCAGGTTTATGAGCTGCAGGTATTGTACAATAGACATCGGTGTGAGTGTGTGTGTGTGTATGTGAACACAGTGTAATGAGGTATTAACACAATGCAAAGATCTACAGCAGAAGTGTGTCCAGGTGACAAAGACAACACATCATGAACAGCAATCAGGGCGCAGTCACACCTCCAGCCCAAGGGTTGTTTGGAATGACAGGGACTGGGGCTATTTATATGGTTATTTTACCTTTATAGCATCACTCCAGAGGGATTATGGCAGGACTGCAGCGCCCCTGCTGGTCATGTGCAGTATTAGCTTGACATCTGGTAGAGATGCACTGAGAAATGCTAGGAGTATTATTTAACATTTAAAAGGAACGTTGTCTAAGAGTTTCATGGACAGGGAAATAAAATGATAAAAGCTCTCATCTTCTTATAATGCTTCTCGTAGTTTCTATTTATTTAAAGACCCTAAAAATGTTGTAAAATCTAGGTGAGCGGTTTGAATTGTATGAAATAAGACAGATCTAAGTTATGGATTCCAAGTCAAACTGAGGTGCAACTCAGTTCCTCCCATAAAACTCGGATCGCAAATCGAGGCAAAACACAGTTTTTTCTGCATTCAGATCTCTGATTTTTTTTTTATCCAAATCTCGGATTTTGGATTCTGTATAAGACGAGGTCAGCTGCATTTTTAGTGCTGTTTATCATAATGTAAATTTATAGACATCCTATTGATGTTAATAATACAGTGTAGCTACACAAAAAGGTGCAAATCACACGATTGTAGCACTTTTTTCTATTTTTTGAATTTAAGAAATCTGGATCCAATTCCGAAACCAAAACATTTGAGTTTTTTCTCTCTTTCTCTCTCTCTCTCTTTGTCTCTCTTTCTCTCTCTCTCTCTGTCTCTCTCTCTTTGTCTCTCTCTCTTTTTCTCTCTCTCTTTCTCTCTCTCTTTCTCTCTCTCTTTCTCTCTCTCTCTTTCTCTCTCTTTCTCTCTCTCTGTCTCTGTCTCTCTTTCTCTCTCTCTCTCTGTCTCTCTCTCAAGGCTTTGTGATTTACAATGCCCCAAAAATCCAATAAATGAAAGATTTTTTTCAGCACTTCACACACAACAATGCTCTACCCAACAGTGCTAATGGGGTCGTTGGACTGTATTCACACTTAGGAAAGCTTTGAGAAAGTGTGGATATGCCGGTGTCCGCATCTATGTTACAGCTTCCTCCCCGTCACCTCCCCCTTTATTTTTTAAGAACCTTGGTCAGTTTTTGACATATGGAAATCATATATATATAGGCCATCTTTCTCCGGAGATACAACGTCAAATCCATGTTGGAATGCAAGACACGACTTGTTATTTGCTCCGCTTGTAATCTGGTGATCCCCCTATTGAAGGGTTTGACGCCCTCCCTCTTCTTAAATCAGTCTTTAAAGACTACGTAAATGGTACGTAGATTACTTAAATGAGCTAATACTAATGCTCATTTCTTATTTCCCCGCATTTAAGAAAGCAAAGCTTCTAAGTGAGAATCAGGTCCAGTGAGGCTGAAGAACAGAAAAAGAAGAGACTATGGGCTTTAGATGTCCACTGTGGTCTGAAACACTCTTCTTCTCTAGCGATGACTACAACTTCCAAGTTACCTGCTTGGGCTCTGGAAATTACCCTGCAAGACAGGTGGAAATTGGAGATACTATTGGAGCAGGAGACTTCACTAGATTGCACAACAGGTAGGTATTACTAATTACTGATGGTACATAGCACAAATACATCACAATAAGCAACAATCCTGGGTACTATGGAAGCTATTTTTTTTATTGATGTTTGTTTTCAACAAAGAAAATGTGATAACCCGGGTGGTAAGGGCTACGGGTTTAAATATAATAATTTGATGGTATTAGACTTTCAGTCTGAAAGTGCAGGGGTGTCACATTAGCTCATAGTAAAATTTGTTCTGTGTAATATAGAGACATGTTTGGTTTCAACTATTTACTATCATTTAGAAATAAAGATACAGCCCCAGGAATTAGAAATGATTAATTGGTTAATTAGAATACACAGTTTAGGTCTCTTTCAGTAAAAAAAATAACATTCCGCACAAGGATAATTAGAATTTTATTTTGGAAAAAAAAAGAGATGAGGGAACGTATAAGGTCTCAGGCATTCCCTTGAAATTAGGAACAGTATGGAGCAATAAACAAATATTTTATGTGTCTACATGATGAGAACTTTCAGGGAGAAGATCAAACAACAGCAGGGAAGAGACACAGAAGTGTGTCCAGGTGACAATGAGGTTGTAATAAGGCCACACTTCTGTCTTCTATAGCAGGAACAATTGACATCAACAAGACAATAGCTGGGGATGAGGTGACAATCCTGACACTTCCATCTGTGATGAATAAAGGTCTTCAGGATGGGTGTTGGTCCCTGGAAAAAATGACCCTATTTCGATACTGGCTGGGATATCGATGGCATAGCAATTGATCTACGGAGCACCAAACACGATGCTCCGAAAGGTAAGGCTGTAAGCTACCCAACCCTTCCCCTAATTCTAACCCTAACCTTTCACTTCCATTACCCTAACCCTAACCCTCCCTTCCCCACAGCCTGACCTTAACCCTCCCTTCCCTGCAGCCTGACCCTAACCCCCCATCTCCCACAGCCTGATCCTAGCCCTCCCTCCCCTGCAGCCTGACCCTAACCCTTCCTCCCCTGCAGCCTGACCCTAACCCTCCATCCCCTGCAGCCTGACCCTAACCCTCCCTTTCCCACAGCCTGACCCTAACCCTGGACAGGTTACTCACCCTTTCCGTGGTCCGGGCGGTAGCGGCGGCGGCGTTGATTCCGAAATGGAATGGGTGAGTATGCCGATCGTCATACTCACCCATTCTGAAAAAAAATTCTAAGCTGAAGGGGTTTTCGAAATAGGGACATCCGAAAAGGAACTTTCGCATGTCCCTACTTCGGTAATCAGGCAATCTATGCCGGGACTGCAACCGCTTCAGGAGAAAAATCCTTACTTGACCAGGTTCTTCAGGGAGGTCAATTCATACAACTAAATAAACTAAAAAAAGAGAGAGCGCTAGTGAGATTCTACCAAATATTTATTAATACAAACTTACAAGCTTCAAATAACATAATAGATACAATACAGCATCAAGCTCCAAATATCACATACAATATATAAAAACAATGGATGAATAAAGTGCATATATTTTAACTTGGACAGCAAAATTGAAGCTGTAGAATAGGTGTGTGTCAGAATAGGAGAGGGCAACAAATGGTTTGAGTCAGTGATTGTCTTCTTACTACTTTCCCAGTCCCATAACACCTTCCCATTCCTCCACAACACAAATAGAATCAGCCTATCAAAGGACATCAGATTCAAGTGTCTGTGACACCGGGTTTTCTATAAGATTCATTATAATGTGCTTCTCATCATTTTTGAGAATTTTAATTTATTAATAAAGATCCACAAGGAGTTAGCCAATCAAAATGTTTGTGGACCGAAGAATCTCAGTGGCAAGACAGCTGACATGACATATCTCTGCATGGGTTTGTACTGGGCATGCTCAGAAATGGAGCATGCCCAGTACAAAAATTCTGTCTAAGATTGTGTGGGCCGCAAGAAAAATTAAAAGTCTCATATGCCATTTTTTTCCAGTCCCTAGTGATTCCCCATTCATATGTATCCAGCCTCCCTAGTATTTCCCATCACGTGTCTCCAGCCCCCAGTATTCCCCATCATGTGACTCTAGCTCCTAGTATACCCCATCATGTGTCTCTAGCTTCCAGTATTTCCCATCATGTGTCTCCAGCCAGCCCCCCAGTATTCCCATTATGTGTCTCCAGCCTCCAAGTATTCCCCATCATGTGTCTCCAGCTCCCAGATCCCCACTCATTAGTTCTTAATTTCTTCAGCCTCCCCTGTTTATTCCTTACTTACCTTTCATTCCTTCCGTCTTGTCTCTCCTTCGTGGTGCGCCGCCTTCCAGCTCTTCTGTGTGACGCTGGCCGTAAAACAATCTGTTTCCTGCTGTCAGCCGATGCAGCAGTTATACAGGACAGATGAAAAGGGGCTTTGCTATCAGCTGTCCTGTGTAACTGCTGTGACGACTTATAGCAAGTCCTTTTCAGTAACAATCACCAGACCTCCCTGTGAGAGATGGGGCTGCAAAATAAAAGCCACTGGCAATGAGCTGGACATACCTGTTGTAGTGTTTGCCATAGTCATAACCTAATTTTACAGCATTACACTGTACTATCTATGTATTTATTTATTAACAGGCTTTTATATAGGACTATCAGATTACATAGTGTTTTACAGAAAATATTTTCACAATATGCCTGCTCCACTGCAGCTGCATACTAAGGTCCCTAACACATACACATACATCAGGGTTAATTTATTCAGAAGCCAATTCTCCTACCAGCATGTTTTTGGAGTGTGGGAGGAAACCCAGTGCTATGAAGCATGAGTGCTACTCACTGAGTAACTGTGCTCATAATTCGTTGCGAGTCCCCATACCGAATGCTGTCATTACGAAGTAGGGACAACCAAAAGGTGCTTTTCAGCTGTCTCTATTTTTTATCCCAGTATTCCCCATCATGTGTCTCCAGCCCCCAGTATTCCCCATCATGTGTCTCCAGATCCCATATCCCCATTCATTAGTTCTTTAATTTCTTCAGCCTCCCCTGTTTATTCCTTACTTACCTTTCATTCCTTCTGTCTTGTCTTTCCTTCGTGGTGCACCGCCTTCCAGCTCTTCTTTGTGACGCTGGCCGTAAAGCAATCTGTTTCCTGCTGTCAGCCGATGCAGCAGTTATACGGGACAGATGAAAAGGGGCTTTGCTATCAGCTGTCCTGTGTAACTGCTGCGGCGACTTATAGCAAGTCCTTTTCAGCAACAATCACCAGACCTCCCTGTGAGAGATGGGGGCTGCAAAATAAAAGCTTTTGGGCCACATGCGGCCCACGGGCAGTGAGCTGGACATACCTGTTGTAGTGTTTGCCATATTCATAACCTTATTTTACAGCATTACACAGTACTATCCTGCAGTTGCACAATCTATTTTTCCATGTAGTTGCATTGCTGCTGTGTGCCCACACGCTACGTGCCATAATTACTTGCAATCCAAAGGCTCCATTGTGAGTGCTTTTGAATTGCATGCAGCTCACCCCACTTTTACAAATGCATATGCAGATTTGCACTCAGGTATGGATCAAGCCCAGTGTAAAGAGAAACATATGACATTCCAAACAATGAAACAGAGGTAATGAGTCATCTACTTACCCCAGTCCTTCTATGTGTATTTATTGTTTTTAATGTATTTATTTATTAACAGGTTTTTATATAGGACTATCAGATTGCATAGTGTTTTACAGAAAATATTTTCACACTAGGCCTGCTCCACTGCAGCTGCATACTAAGGTCCCTAACACATACACATACATCAGGGTTAATTTATTCAGAAGCCATTTCTCCTACCAGCATGTTTTTGGTTTGTGGGAGGAAACCCCCACAGACACAGGGAGAACATACAAACTCCACACAGATAAGGCCTAATCCAGGAATTGAACTCATGACCTCAGCGCTATGAAGCATGAGTGCTACTCACTGAGTAACTGTGCTCATAATTCGTTGCGAGTCCCCATACCGAATACTGTCATTACGAAGTAGGGACACCGATAGGTACTTTTCGGCTGTCTCTATTTTGTATGACCGCAGTTTTAGAATTGTTTTAATGAATGGGTGAGTATGCGATTTGCATATTCACCCATTCCTTTTCGGAAAGCGCCACCGCTGGGGACTTAGGGTTAGGTTTCGGGGGTGAGGGGGACTTAGAGTTAGGCTGCAGGGGGGGAGACTTAGGCTATCGGTTAGGCTGTGAGGGGACTAGGGTTAGGCTGTGTGGGGGGGGGGATTTAGGGTTAGGCTGCAATAGGGGAGACTTAGGGTTAGGGTAAGGGAGTGTATTGTGGTTACTTACCTTTCGGAGCACCCTGTTTGGTGCTCCAGGGATTGATTGCTATGCCTCTTCCTGGCATAAGCAATCGATATCCCAGCCAGTTCGGAACTGGTTGAGAACGAATGGTCCTATCGAATTAGAGCCGTTCACAACAGGAACCCACACTGCTCATAAATTAACTCTGAAAGCATTACAATCGTGTTTTTACGTTTCTTGGTAGCTGCTAGCAGCTTATTCATCACTGCAAACTACACTGATGTGTTCCAGGACACGAACATTACATCTTTGATCTAGATGGATCATGGAGAAAGAAAGTTCTTCCACAGATCTCAAATTCCTCCTCAAATAAAAAGTGGTGACAAGATATTACAAAACCAATTATGAAATGTAAAGCATTCCCCGAGAACATGAACCGTCCCTCAACAAAAGTAGAAGAGGTGTATGTGTGTCCGGGAGCTAAAGACTTTCCCATAGAGTTGTATGACTTTCACAAGTAAGTTCAAATTATGGAGATAGCGTCACCTCTTTATTGTGATGTGACAATAACCGAGAAGTGTGTTCCCGGGAAAGACACACTTCTGGCTTCACAAGTCTCCTTTTGGTGTTTATAATGCTCTAGTTGAGGCTTTGATGTCTTCAGACACTCTGACCGGTCAGGATTCTCATCCCCAATCACCATTGAGATAATGCAAGTTGTTGTTGTTTTATTTAATAGATTCAAGATGAATGGGAGTGAACTCTTTTTGTACAGCCAATGCACAGATTGTGGCACTGGGATCCGAGAAATGTTATATACCTATCTAAATAGTTATCGGGATTCTTAATCTCTGATTCTGGTTTCAACACAGTCTCCCTCTAACCGCACATATTTTTCACAACTTTGATGCCACGATGGGCTATTAAACATCACATCACCTCTCAACTCTATTACTGTATGGCACAGATTAAATTTTCCTCCTCTGCAATTCTACGGATCATACAATATGGAAATTTGCCCTGAACAGCTGGCTAGTTATATAGCACACAGCCAGTCTGAAGAAGCGGAGCTAATCTAAAAAGCTACAATAAATACGAAGCAAAGTCAGGATATTTTGGGTCTATATACAGAGAGCAGCACCGATCTCCGAGGATCGAAGAACGAAGCTGCATCAGGTTAACTTATCTTCATAGTGAACCTGGCAGCTTCGTTCACAATATTTACGAATACTCACCCCTCCTGCGAGATCCTGCGATGATCTGCCGGGTCGCTGCAGGACTTCTCATTCATGCGATGCATGAATGAAGTACTGCACATGCGCAGTGCTTCTCTTTTGGCACTTTGAAAATGTCAAGTCCCTACATGAGAAACATTGCGTATGCACATTGTATTCATGTCGCGGGACTGGACAGCTGCAGTCGGACGGGTCGTCTGGGCAGGTGAGTTTTTACTATATATTACATTTTTTCTTTTTTTTTTCTTTTTTTTTACTATGGGGATATTCTGATGTATTCCGGCAGTCTCCCCACACATGTTCCCCCTTTCCTCCACCTAATAACAGCTATTAGGGGGAGGAAAAGAGGGGTATATAGGGACATTACTGGAATACTAACCCCTAACGCCAGCCTGAGCTGGTGTTAGTCTTACACCGGGAGTGGAGCTAAAACTCCGCCCTGTGATTTTGTAAATATTAAACAGTTCATTTTAATTGCGATAGTGCAAGTTTTGAAGTGAAAATAAATAGACCCCTTTGTATGTAAGAGAGTAAGCTCTACGGATCACTGACACATAGACTTAGAGGCTCATGTAGCATAACTGATTAAACTCTATAGAGACCATTAAGGTATGTTACTTAGTTGTATAATATACAATATTGTGTTTTGTCAACATAGATTACCCTCTTTAATAAATTATAGCATATTTATGTGAAGCTTGTGCTTCTTAGGTGTGTAAATTACCAAAGGAAATTTAAGAAGGAAACTACGCACGGAAAGATAAGGTAACCCTATAGCACTTATAGGTGCCATTAGGTAACTAAACACAGGAGGTGGGTTATGGTGACTAAGGTGCGGTTCTGTCCACACTTAACTCCCTCTTAGGTGAGAATACAGTCCATTGTTTTTTGATTATATTTTTTTCACAAAGCTTTTAGAATTAATCGTATTTGGAAAACTTTCTGCCTCTGGAAGACACAGCTCATGTCTGATATGTTCAAGGCTGAGAGCTTTCCTAGAGCCGCATACTCCTATACAGGACCACCAAGAGAAATTCTGGACCCCGGTACAGCAACTTCTTGGGACCCCCCACACCCCTATATAT
>WWET01004758.1:8728-23549 GCA_011038615.1 Limnodynastes dumerilii | reverse complement strand
AAAGGAAGAGGTGTAACAGAACACGAGGGCATGAATATAAACTGGAGGGTGGTAGATTCAAAGGAAATGTGCAGAAAAATTGCTTTACTGAAAGGGTGATAGATAAGTGGAATAATCTCCCATCTGAGGTGGTTGAAGTTAACACAGTAGAACAGTATAAACATGCTTGGGATAAATATAAGGATATCCTATATCTCAAACGAACTTAAGGGTAAACAGAGTCTAGGGTCAGTATAGTTTTAAATAAACAACTGTGCAGACTGGATGGGCCATGTGGCTCTTATCTGCCGTCACTTTCTATGTTTCTGTGGTTAAGTGATGATGTGGCAGCAATCCATAAACCATGATCCTGATTACTGTGAATACTGTGAATACCGTGCACTTTCTGAGTCTATTATAATTATGTTAAGTTAAATCTTTAGAGACGAATAATTAGCAGCAGGATTATTGGAAAAGAATTAAAACAGAAAATAAATTTTTGTTGCATTGGCCGGGAATCGAACCCGGGCCTCCCGCGTGGCAGGCGAGAATTCTACCACTGAACCACCAATGCTCACATGAAACATCTGGATCCCTCCTCACCTGACATGATATAGAAAAAGAGTGCTTGACGTAACCTGCTAGTAAAACTAATATATAGAAAGGATGTCACATGAAGGTGGAGCCCCACAAACTTGCAGGAACTATTCACAGAAGGCCGATGCACAGGGAATGCTTTATTAAAAAAAAGTACTCCTCCCTTCGCATCACTGGTAGGACACTGGTGACAGTGAGTCATCTGTCTCCTACCACCAATACCTGCTGCTGGAGAACTGAGGTGGGTATTAGTGGACCTCCCTCTCTCCAGGCTTGGAAAAAAAAAGTCCCAGCAGCCCCCCCTGATGGTGGCCCTGCTTGCAAGCCTACAATTTTTAGGATATTGTACTTCATACATAAGGGAAAGTGCTATATATCACACAATGGAGCAGCCAGGTTGTATGGTTATTGTGCTCAGTGCTCTGTGTGATCAGTCACACAGCAGTGTTACTCCCAGGGGTCAGGTTTACAATGGGGTGAGTTTCCCCAGCAATTTACAAACTACAGCGATGTTCGTCGTTAAAACTACGGTGAGTTTGCGTAAAACTCGCTGTAGTTTATGTTAAACTCGCAGGAGTTTATGACCCTTTTTTAATTACACTAATAATTAATAGCAGCATGCTATTAACCATATCTATTAATGGAAGGGGCATGTTTATGTATATTAACTGAAATGGGGCGTTTAATTTAAATATTAATGGAACGGCGCATGTGTATGTAGATTAACAGGAACGGGACAGGTTTATTTACTATAATAATTTTTTTGATCATAGTTATAGAGGACTTAACTTATGAAAATATGTTAGGGTGACATTATATATGTGGCGGCATGCCATTAACCCTTGGCATGCTGTTGCTTATGATACTAAAAGGCACAGCATGCCCTGCAATAGTTGGGCATGGTGTGCCTTCTAGTACCATATGCTGCAGCATGCTAAGGGTTAACAGCATGCTGCGGCAGAGATTTGACTTATTTTTAAGGGGTTTTTTGCTTTTTTTTTTTTTAAAGGTGTGTTTAACCCACCTCTATTTTCTCACCAGAGTTAGAAGCGAGTTTATAGAGATCTTACAAATGTCTGTATAGTAAATACAACAATGTGTATGCTCTGCCTTTTGAAACTCGCTGTAGCAATTTATACTACGGCAAGTTTCACTATCTCTCATCTCTGGCGACTTTCTGCTCATTTTACTTTATTAAATTCAGCAATTTTATACTCGCCGGAGATAGCATGCAGTGTACACTAAATCGACTTTAGTAACTCCAGTCGCAGGACTGAGTTCAAGACAGAAAGAAAAAAAAAAATCTTGTTGCATTGGCCGGGAATCGAACCCGGGCCTCCCGCGTGGCAGGCGAGAATTCTACCACTGAACCACCAATGCTCACATGAAACATCTGGATCTCTCCTTGCCTGACATGTTATAGAAAGTGTATGTTTTGCAACTATGTTTGTATACTGCTAGTAGAACTAATATAGCAGCAGTGGACTGGTAACAGTGACTTATCCCTCTCCTTCCACTAAGGCCTGCTGCTGGATAGTTGCAGAGAGTAGTGCCCCTCTGTCTCCAGGCCAAGGAAAAGAGTCCCAGCAACCCCCTCCCGATGGTGGCCCTACTTGCAAGCCTACAATTTTTAGGATGTTGTACTTTAAGCGTAAGTGTTAGTGGCAGGACTGAGGGTAATTTTAGTATGAAAAATAAAGAGTTTAAGTTTGTGTTAAGGAAAACCGGATAGCAAAGTGGCTGTAAATAGGGTAGACAACTAATTAGTAGTAGGTTGTGCAAGTTGGTAAGCTTGTCTGAAGAGATAAGTTTTAATGGAGCGTTTCAACGTTTGGAGAGTAGAGGATAGTCTTTATGGACAAGGAAGGTTATTCCATAGAGTGGGTGCAGCACGGGAGAAGTCCTGTAACCCGGAATCAGTGCATTTCTTTTTAGTAGAGGACAAAAGTAGGTCCTGTGATGATTTGGAAGAGGGAGCTGGAAAATATCTTGAGATGAGTGAGGTTATGTATGTGAGTGCAATGTTATTGATGGCTTTGTAGGATAGCAAAAGGATTTTGTATTTGATTCTGTAGTATACAGATAACCAATATAGAGACTGACAAAGGGGAGCAGCTTTAGCAGAGCGTTTTGCAAGATAAATCAGTCTAGCTGCTGCATGCCATATAGACTGTAGGGGTTTAATTTTATAATGCGGGAATTCAGTATGGCGATTATTGCAATAAGCAATGCGGGAGATGATTAATGCATGAATGAGAGTTTTTGCAGTGTCTTGTGTGAGATGTCTTGTACTATGTACAAGGAAAATTGTATAGGAGTTTCATGGACATGAAAATAAAACGATAAAAACCCTCACTGTACAGCTTTTACTCTAATTTCCATTTAGTAAAAAAAATTTAAATATCCAAAAATTACAAAATAAATAATATTATTTAATTATAAGACATTTTATTGTTCATATCAATATTGCCTTTGTAGACACCCTAGCCATATAGAAAACAAAATAGTAATAATTCCACCAGCATCTTATGACTGTAATGACAGTAGACAACCAGCAGAGAGCGA
This sequence comes from Limnodynastes dumerilii, assembly GCA_011038615.1. Lineage (NCBI taxonomy): Eukaryota > Metazoa > Chordata > Amphibia > Anura > Limnodynastidae > Limnodynastes > Limnodynastes dumerilii. The sequence goes on along the minus strand of WWET01004758.1, from coordinate 20,408 downwards.
TCACAAGCCAGAGACTGGTCAGGGATAAACAAAAGATACCAGGCAACCACATTTTAAATGTTTTTTTTTTTAATGGGATCTGACATGTAGATTTACAGTTTACGAAAGTAATACCATATTCAGCATACATATTATTACTACTAAGCTCAAAACCTGTTGATTTTTTTTTTACGTTTTCTTTAAACTTACTAAATTGATTGCCCTGGTTTCATCAGATCTGATTCACACTTAAGAGTGAGAATCAGAGAGTGCGCAGATGCGTACCTAACTCACTCTTCCATCTGCCAACCCGACCCCCGTTTTTAGGTACCTTATGGCATAGGGCTACCTAATCTCTCCGTGCAATGTACGTACATTTATTTTTTGTTGTTGTTTGTATTTAATAAATGAAGCTCATAGAAGAGCTTGTGCTGTGTACTACAGAGAAGAGCTTGTACTGTGTACTACAGAGAAGAGCTTGTACTGTGTATTACAGAGAAGAGCTTGCACTGTGTACTACAGAGAAGGGCTTGTACTGTGTACTACAGAGAAGAGCTTGTAATGTGTACTACAGAGAAGAGCTTGTACTGTGTACTACAGACACAAGTCTTTAAGGTCTGAGACGTTCCTCTGAAATTAGGGGAAATAAGCAGCAATCAACAGATACTTTGCATATCTGCTTGAAGTGGACCTTTGAGGAGTAGATCAAACACCTGCTGGAAAGAGACACAGAAGTGTGTCTAGAAAGTGTGTCCAGGTGACAATGAGACAATAAAAAGGACACACTTCTGTCTAACACTTCTACAGAGGGAGGAAGGGATATCAACAAGACATCAGAAGGGGATGAGGCGATAATCCTGACACTTCCATCTGTGATGAGTAAAAGTCTTCAGAGAAAAGGTCATAACTTTACCAGACTCTTCAGGGAGGTCTGTTCAACATTATGAGACCACCTATTATTAATATTATGAATTATGAATCATGGTGAACAGGGTCACCATCAGGGGGGACAGACGGAACTACTGTACCGGGCCCGCAGCTGATGGGGGCCTGCCATTATTACAGTGCCAATGCACAGGAAAGAAATTTCACACGCACTGGCCAGATGGTAATGTAGGTCTGCGCGGCCCCATCCCCGTGATGTCACCAATGACGTCATATAGGGCATCGCTGGTGTGTCCCGGGCCCCACAAATTCTGAAGGCAGCCCTGATGGTGAAGATAAGCTATGGCCACAATTTATGAAAAAGAAGATTGTCCAGTTCAAAAGTCAAACTCCACTGCCAAGATGAAACAGGTCCAGAAACCTATTGGTCCCGATCCAGTCTTCGGATTGCAACGCAACTGGATCCCTGAGCAAAAAAGAAATTAGTAGAGATTCGCGAGCACTAGGCCGCACTATTCAGATTCCATGGGCCCGGTGAGCATAGAGGTGAGCATACCCCAGTTGGCGTGGCATATCGCTACATGGTTGTTGAATGTGCAGGACAGAAGAGCACAAAATTACAACCCATTCAGACCTTAAATTAACTGAAGGGTGTGGTGTGTTTTGGAAAGCAGCAAAAAGAAAGTTGAAAATAAAATAAGTTGACAATAAAAATTGTCAAATTTAGTACAAGAATGTATCAATAAAAATGGATTTTATTTAGTCTGAATTTCTTCAGTGTCGGCATTATTATTTCAAGTCGGGATTATATTTGTCAGGATTTGTTCAGTGTCCGCATTATTAACATATCGGGTATATTGGCTTTCAGTATTTTATGAGCAGGGAAATTAATTTTGTAGATCATTTTACTAGTCGGTAATTTTTGTTGATATCTTCAAGGGGAAAACTTGTGTTGGTATTTCTTCCGTCGGGATTACTTGCATCGGGAATATGATTACCACCATCTTGCACAATGGCCCATATTCAGACCACCGGACATATTGCATATACGTCCGGTGTTTACTGAAATTGGATACTGCGCATGCGTGGTCATTTTTTAACGTAATCTACGTATCTTTTCGTTACATCAATTGCGTAGATGCAGTCTTTCCGTGCATGCACTCCCCCGACACTCCCCCTGACACTGTTACGCCGGCTGAAGGCTACCCTAACTTCAGCCGGCGTAACAGTGTGAAATTACACCGGCCACAGGAGTGTAACTGGCGGAACCCGCCCTCCTGCCCTCATTTCCTTACCTTCCCCCCGGCCGTCCTTCCATACCTGTTGCGTAGTTACGGAGAGGAATGCCCCCTCAACCGTAACTATGCAACAGTTAGGGACGCCCGATCCTAAGGAACGGGTTTTCCCTAACTACGCAGGGCAACATCTGCCTGGTGCATGCGCAAAATGGCAAAACTGCCGATCTTACGCATTTGGCTGCCGCAACCACGGCGGAGGCCGTAGTTCTGGATCAGATAGAATAACCCCTAGTTTAGGGGGGGGCAGCGCTGTAGGCCACAATTTAAATAGCAATGTAGCTACTGTGATGGTTGGATACATATACACCACACCAATGTAATAAAAATAGTATTTAATTTAAATATAATATATAAAATATAAAGCTCTAATAAAGACCTCCAATAAATCCTATCGTATGTAGGATCTTAAATTAGCATAAACATGCAGAACTCATAGTAAACACTAAATAGTGTCCATTGCAAATGTCCCAAAGTATACCAAATACAAAGGCGATGAGAACGGCTTAAATGGGCTAGGTGACGAGACAATAAGTCTTCCAGGTTTTCCAAAGTTCAGAGAACTGACAACTGACGTCGTATAGATGGGTGGCCAGCCCGTAATTGTAGATCTTAAATAGGTATAGTGGAGAAAACCAATGGTAACTCACTTGCCCTCGGTCACAGAAAGTCAAGTTGCTCCTGTCTTAAGAATTTGCCACTGTGGGCAATTGGCGTGTGTATAAGCAACAGATGAAATAGACCGGGACTCCAAAGTTGTGCACTCACAGCGCGAGTCCTGTCTCCCGGGTGCTGGATCCGTATGGCTAGTGCGGCACACGTAGAAACCTCCAGGCAGGGAGGACACGGCAATTCGATGACACAAGCACCGCCGGTCTTAAGGGTCCAGGACCACGGCAATTAGATTATGCAGGAGTATGTCCCAAATAGCTCGCCTGTGAAGCGGACACTTGATCGTTGGTATGACGGGAGTATTGGAGGTCAGCAGCGACGCGTTTCGTGTCTATGTAGACACTTTATCAAGCTGTGGCTACCATAGTAGTAGTCCCTCCTTTATAGGAGGTGCTCATTAATCAAGCAGGCATATGTAGGATATATACATGATGAAACAGTGGTGACATAAATATATTTAGAAGGCTAATTATTAAAAAACAAATAAATAAATAAATACATACATACATTGGTGTTAAGGTGTAACAATATATACATCATTCAAATCCACAACATGTGGTAAAATAAACGGATATAAGCGTCTATAAATAAACGCACAGCGATAGGTGAGAAAGTAAATAAACCCACAAACCTATATTTATATAGTAATATTAGACAAATGGAGGTAACCTTATAGTACCATACAGTTACTTATCACATAGAGGTTTCTTTTTTATCTCTATAAACAATAGTAACACTTGATATTCTACAGGGTAATTATCTGGCAACAGTTAGAATACTCCCTAACCTAAATGAGAGTGTATAATGACAAAGTGCTGGTTAACATGATAGAAACCTGCATTTATAGTTTTTATCTGTTCGTAGACTTTAGTCAATTTTAAATTCATAGATTTTAGACTAGATTTTAAACTAGATTTTAGACCAGACCACACTATGTAGTCCAAGTTGGATAAACTAACCTAAAGGGACAGGGTGATAGTGGAACATAAATAGGGGGAGCATATAAGGCCTATTCTCTTGGGGGGAAGGGAGAACAGGACCACGAGACTTGAAAGCTTATGTATAAAGGCTAATTCTCCAATACAATACGCCCAGTATTAATATTAAAATGAGTCTACAACATAAGCTATACATGATATTAGTAGGAAGAGGCCAAAGATATAACAAATAGAAAGATCGAAAGCAAGAAGAGCAGCAACTAAAACCCCAAAGTGACAAACTCAAGGGCTTCATTAAGCCTGTCTGGTGCTAGTGTCCGAAGATCAAAGATCCACCTAATTTCCTGCCGACAAAGTGTTCGGAACCTATCACCCCCTCTCTGCGTAGGTCCTATCACCTCAATAACCATAACCTGTAGTCCAGCAGGATCACCGTCGTGAGCTTCATCGAAGTGCTTTGAAACAGTGTGTGTACGACACCTATTTAAAATATTCCTCCTATGCTCGCGGAATCTTTCTCGCAACGGTCTAATCGTGCGCCCCACGTACTGTAGGGCGCAAGGACACTGGAGGAGGTAGATCGCATAGAGGGTACCACAATTAGCAAAGGATCTCAATGTGTACTCTTTCTGCGCCACTGTTGACTTAAAGGTACAGACCCTATTTAGGATATGGTTACAGGTAAGGCATCTAGGCCCCCGCATTTGAAACACCCCATAGGTCTTGAGGGTAACCACTGAGTTGTTGATACCTGATCAGACGGAATGGGGGGGAGGGGTCGAATGGCACTAGGTGCTAAAATGTTCTTAAGATTGGTGTTCTTTTTATATACGATGCAGGGTTTAGAATTCAGAACGTTCTTAAGATTCGGATCCGACATTAGGACCCTATAATTTTTGTTTACAATTTTCCTGATATCATCTGATTTGGTATTGAATTTTGAAATAAACAATAGGGTTTCTCTGGTGTGGCTTCCCTCTTTATCTTTCTTTTTATTCCTACTACCATCGGGTACAAGAAGCCCATCTCTAGCTAGAGTCTGTACCTCCTGCTGGGCCTCCTTCAATAATCCCTCTGGGTAGCCCCTCGCCTTAAATCTATCGAGTAGCCCCTGAGACTGGACCTGATACACTTCGGGTTCAGAACAATTACGCTTGATTCTGCACAACTGACCCCTGGGTATGTGGTGTACCCAGGGACTATGGTGGCCACTTCAATTTAAATGGCTCCCCCGCCTACATTCCTTAACTCCAGCGTCCGTACTAACTTCGTACTATAAACACGTCCCGTCGTCTGAAAATGCACAAACAATACGGACGCCCGAATCGCCGCTAAGAAAAGGTCTTTGGTACAACTGGAAGTTGTCACTATGCACATGCGCAGTGCGTTTTTTCTGACATTTTTACGCTTATGATCAGCGGTAGCTCGCATGTGAACGTAGGTCTGGATCAGGCCCAAGGGGAGTATCTTGGGAGCGCACTTGCCACTTAATTGCGTATTTTGTGAATCCCTGCATACTTATTTCCTACTTATCTGTTGATCAAGCCCAATAATACACATGGTGGGCAAGGAGGTACTTAAATTGTACAGTAAGGGCTTGGTTAAGCACTTGCGTATGATTCTCCATTATGTAACAGCCCTATGTTAGGGGTCCAGGGTACATGCGAGGCAAGTGTTCTACCCTCAAATGTTAAAAATATAGGATCGCACTGGCTTCTACTGAGGAGGAATTACGGGCATTCTTAGGTCTTTATCCAGCCCACGGTATTCAAACAGAAGATGCATAAAAGGAATTTAACCTCAAACCACATGAATTTGTGTGGGTCACAAGGTCACAAGAATTTAACAATGGTTGAACAAAAGTCCACAGATTTTCAGAGCTGTTTATGGGACAAGAAAAGTGTGTCAGCAGAGGAGAGGGGGAACAAATGGAGTCAGTGATTGTCTTCTTATCACCTCCCCAGTCCCATAACACCTTTCCATTCCTTCTCTAAGTGTGATCACTGCACTAGTAGCATCAGGACATTGGGGGCCAGATTTACTAAGATTGGGGAAAGGAAAAGTGGAAAAGTTGCTCATAGTAACCAATGAGATTCTAGCTCTCACTGTCCTATTACATGCTAGACTCTGGTTGGTTGCTATGGGCAACATCTTCACTTTTCCAAACCGGCAACTTAGTAAATTTGGCCCTGGAAGTGATATCAAAGGTCAATTGTCTGTGACACTGGGTTTTCTGTAATATCCATTATATTGCTTATATGATCATATTTTGACCATTTTGATCTTTTTATAAAGCTCCACAACGGGTTTGCCAATGGCAATGTCCATGGACAAAAGAATCTTAGCTGTAAGACTATTGAGTGGCAGATAATATTTTTTGAAGGCAGAATTTTTTGAATTTCCAAGTATAGAAGGTTAATAAAATAGAGGAATGTAACCAAAATATTTATGAATTATTGCCAAACTAGATCAGAATATATTACAATCATGTTCACATTTTTTAGTAGCTGCTAGAAGCTTATTCATGAGTTTATATGATACTGGTAGGTTCAAAAACATTTAGTCATTGTTTTTTACCATCACTGGAGAAAGAAAGTTCTTCCACAGATATCAAATTCTACCTCAAATAAATATCTGGGCTGCCCAGTAATAAGATGTTACAAAACCTGTTCTCCAAGAACATGAACCGTCCCTCAACAAAGAAGAGCTCTCCATCTGTCCGGGAGCTGAAGACTTGAGTCTTTCCCGTAGAGTTGTGTGAACTTAACAAGTAACATCAAATTATGGAGATAGTGTCACCTCTTTATTGTGATGTGACAATGACCGAGAAGTGTGTTCCTGGGAAAGACACTTGTGACTTGTGAAACACTTTTGGTTTCACAAGTCTCCTTCTGGTGGTTTTTATAACGCTCTTATTGAGGCTTTGATGTCTTCCGAGACTCTGACTGGTTTATTGAGGCTTTGATGTCTTCCGAGACTCTGACTGGTCAGGATTCTTCTACTAAGTTGCCACTGAAACCATGGAAGTTGTTGTCTTAGGAAATTGTGTCTGATAAAATGATTTTTCATTTATTTACTTGAATAAGTAATCTACTATAAAATGTCAACACATAGATACATTGAAAGTGACGGCAGATAAGAGCCACATGGCCCATCCCATCTGCCCAGTTGCTTATTTAAAACTATACCATAAATTACCATAAATTTAGTTTGATATTTATCCTTATATTTATCCCAAGCATATTTACACTGTTCTACTGTGTTAGCCTCAACTGCCTCATATGGGAGGCTATTCCACTTATCTATCACCCTTTCATTATCTGCACATTTCCTCTGAATCTACCACCCTCCAGTTTATATTTATGCCCTTATGTTCTATTACTCCTCTTCCTTTTAAAAATGTCCCCTCCTCTAGCCGGACACAACCCTTTATATATGTGAAAGCTGCTATCATATCTCCCCTCTCCCTTCTCTGTTCCAAGCTATACATGTTTAGTTCCTCTAGCCTTTATTGGCATGATTTGTGACACAGGCCATGAACCATTTTAGTTGCTCTTCTTTGCACAGTCTCCAATGTATTTATGTCTTTTTGGAGATATGGCCTCCAGAACTGAACACAGTATTCTAGGTGAGGTCGTACCAATGATTTATAAAGGGGCATCACTACTTCTCTCTTTCTGCTACTAATTCCTCTCCCTATGCAACCAAGCATCTGACTTGCCTTTCTCATTGCTTTGTTACATTGCTTGGCTACCTTTAAGTCACATGAAATAATGACTCCTAGATCCCTTTCCTCCTCAGTAGCTATATATTATGATATATTGAGCCTTTGGGTTTGGCACCAAACTTCATAATTTTGAATTTTTTGCCATTAAACTGCAGTTTCCACACTCTTGACCATTCCTCCGGTCTACCTAGATCCTCCCCCATTTTCTGTATCCCACCTGGCATATCAACTCTGTTACATATTTTTGTGTCATGTGCAAAAAGGCATATTTTCTCCTCTATATCACCGGCAATATCACCTATAAAGATATTACATAACACTTGTCCAAGTACAGAACCCTGGGGTACTCCACTGGTTACCTTACCATCCCCAGAAGAGATTCCATTTAATACAACCCTCTGTTGTCTATCCTGTAACCAAGATCATGTCCATGCAACTATCTTTAAGTCCAAACCCAAAGTTTCCAGCTTATATAACAGTCTGCAATGTGGCACAGTGTCAAAAGCCTTGCTAAAATCTAGATAAGCTATGTCTACAGCTCCCCCTTTATCTAATACTTTACTGACCCAGTCAAAAAATGCAATAAGATTTGTTTGACATGATCTTCCCCCAGTGAATCCATGCTGCTTGGGATCTTGTAAGTTACTGGATTTAAGATACTGTACAATTTGTACATTCAATGAGTCTATCAAATGTACATCCAGGTCCAGAGAGTGTCTGACCGGGTGAAAAGAAGTTATTAGCCCAGGAAGACTTACTCTGTATGGGATGTTTAGGGAAAAACACAAGTTCAAAAGAAAAATGCAGAATGGAATGGACCGTGACTATGACAATGTAAATATCCAAATCAACATGTACTTGGTAGCGAGACGTTTTCTTCAAAGGCACAAGTACTGAATTGAAATGCTGATTCCCTGTGTATCTACACAAAAATACACCGTTTCTATGTGGAATTCTCTTGTTTCTGCTATTTACTTTACGCGTTAATAATATTTAGGAACCATAGACGTCTATTCATATGGAAATTAGTCATTTCAATGGGCCCTCTGGATAATAACAATACAGTGTTGTCTATTGGTTGTATTATATGAGCTGTTTTGATAAGAGTATAGGAAATTTTATGCAGGAACTGAGTTCAGTTAAGAACCCAAAGGGCCCATGTAAGCTGAGGTAATATACAAGGTTAATTGAGATGAATGTCGGAACCTACCATGGTGGTTCATCTACTGTGCCATTATATTTATTTTTAGGGGTGTCCTGACTCCAAAATCTATCCTGAACTCATTTTGGGTCATGTAGATCAGAGTTTTCCACTCTTGTTCCTCAGGGACCACTAACAGTCCATATGTTCCTCACAGATGGCTGGATCCAGGCCTGAGAAAGTCATGCTACTTACACATGCAAGGGGGGGAAACATGGTCATTTTACAGTGTGGGAGTGGGCTCCCACACTGGTGCAGATCAGCGGTTGTAGGGACCACTTCTCCGCATGATTGCCTTAAGGCAGGCTTATGACAGACCCCCGCATGTACGGAAAGCATGCAGAGGTCTGGATCTGGCCCAGAATCACTTGTGATATAGGGCCGGATCCAGACTTATGGGCGCCTTACAGGCGCCCAAGGTCATTATGGCAGTTGTCGGAGCGGGGATTACACGTCCCCTGCACTACCCACTCTCGGTAGTAAATCTGGACACTTACATGTCCAGATTCCTACCTTAACTTTTGCAATCACGTATGCGGCCTTATGGGGGGGACATCCCCTCATTAGCCTTCACAGCAGAGATACGACATGCGTAAAGGATGGAAAGCTCCCTTTTCGTAAGAGTCAGTGTACGTAACGTTCGTTATGTACACCGACCCTTACGGCAACTTATGAGCAGTATGTAATTCCCCTCCCGAACATAGCTGAGGATCGGGGCCATAAAAAGTACCACCTGTGGAGCTTTAAAAATGTGTCAGTCAGTAATGAACACACCTGTGCTCCAGCCAGGAGACCTGGAAAAAGCTCTGTTAGAGGTGGGAAACACTGCTATAGATGTAGCCAAAGTATAGACTGTGGCACCAGCAACAGAGAAATGTTATGGAACTATCTAAACTATCTAGAGAGGTTCACGATGTAATGATCCATGTAGGAAGTAATTAACTTGCTATAAGTAGAAAAGAAAAGTCCTGGAGCTGTCATACAATGAAAATTCTCAGTCCTGTTCTCAATTTAAGCCAATTGTGTGTCATTTTATTGGTCCTCCTGATAGATCTAATTATCTAAATCATTTGCTGGTGGACCTGTATGATTTGTCTATTCACAAAATGAAGAAACCTCTCACCTGGGAGGAAGATGTGGACTTTTTATGAAGACGCACAAGCCATAGAGAGCACAAGGAATTTTATGACAACACATGTTGTACGGTATTGTAGAGGCCAATACAGTAGAACAATTTAAACATGCTTGGGATAAATATAAAGGTATCCTAAATTGTAAACCAAATTGAGGGTAAATAGGGTCTAGGGTCAGTATAGTTTTCAATAAACAAATGGGCAGACTAGATGGGCCCTGTGGCTCTTATCTGCCGTCGCTTTCTATGTTTCTATATTTATTACGTAATTGAATTCCCAGGCGAAAGATCCAGAGGCATCCACTAGTACTGGACAGCACTATCCAAACTCAACTCAACTCAACTGCTGATGCTGCAGTCGGAGATCCATCCACAGTGGTAGCGGAGTTCCGATAGTTGTCTGATCCTAAGTTCTGTAGTTCAGGAACTAGTGCATAAATTAGAATCCTAACGTAAGGGCTTGGTTGCGATTTACATACCTCCCGCCATGTACGAATGGAGGCTCGTCCCACCGTGTCATCGGAAATGCTTCCAGAAGGTAATCCTGAGGATCCAGGTCCATGCTGGAAGTCTTCTGCGAGCAGAGAAAGCCCACATTACTTAATTCTGAATCCACTCCAGTGCCACATATTAAGGCAGCCATACTTGGCATTCCCACAGGAAAGACCACCAGATCTCCAGATCAGTAACACATATACACAGAGGTACATGTAAAATCATGGATTAAAACATATAGGAACGGATTCACACTTACCTACTTCTCCAGTCACCTCCCCCATCCGGCACCTGTTATTAGGTGCCAAATGGCACTTATGAGTTACCATAGGCAACCTTAAGTCACTGTGCGTATTTTCCATCTTAAGGAGAGAAAATATGCACGGACAATCCCCAGCCCTCCCCCCCAGCCTAATTTACACCCCTTTACCTAATTATCCCCGGTTGCAGCCGTGACACACCTCCTTTCACCTAAAAAACTACGCACAGTCTTTAAAGACCGCACATAGTCCATCTACGTGCCTAAGGGCTATATAGATTGCGTAGTCACACTGACTACACGTGCCCAGTTGCAAAAATTGGACAATTACGCGCCTAAGAAGCCTCTGCTTTTTGGGTGTGAATCAGGGCCATAGTGACAATGTGTATGTTATTTAGGAATACAATATAAACAATTTTGTGTTTTATCCACATCAATTACCCTCTAGAATGAATTGTAGCAGGTGTAGATGAGTGTATTGTTTGTCCGTTTCATTTTTATCACTAACTTTCTGTAATAATAAGCATTTGGAAAACTTTGTCACTTTGGATGACACTGCTAATGTCCAATACTAATGCTTAGTTTAATGGACAAAGCACAACTCAAAGAACTGATGACGTGGCAGCAATGCACATTCCATCATGCCTGGAAGATATTGACTAGAGTGTGCTTTCTGGCTCTGAACCGTATATAAGGGCTGAGCCAAGCTCTTACTGTACAATTCCAATACCTATGCCCACCCACCTTACATATCTTGTACACTTGAGAGGGACAAAAATTCTGCATTGGGTGAATGCCGTATGGAAATCGCCTGTCATTACTAATTCTGGATCTAACCCGCTGCTATAATTTAGGATATATAATATTAGCATTATGATTATTTAAAAAAAAAAATAATACATTATTATTTGGAAACAAAAAATAAATAAGTTGTAGAAATTATATCGAATTATAGAAATAATAATATCCTAAAAAGTGATATTTATTATCCACAAAGAAAATTAAATACAAGAAAGGATATAAAAAAAAAAGATGCTGCATTGGCCGGGAATCGAACCCGGGCCTCCCGCGTGGCAGGCGAGAATTCTAACACTTAA
>WWET01004757.1:101403-114300 GCA_011038615.1 Limnodynastes dumerilii | reverse complement strand
TTCTAAGTAGAGACAGACAAAACTTTTTTCGGCTGTCTCTATTTCGAATAGCAGTCATTTTACATTTTCTATTTCTGAATGGGTGAGTATGCCATTAATTTTCGGAAGCGCCGCTGGACCCGTCGCAGGAGAGGTGAGTGGTGTTAGAGGGAGCGTTAGGGTTAGGCTCTGGGAAAGGAAGGACTATGGTTAGGGCCGTGGAAGAGAAGGGTTAGGATCAGGCTGTGGGGAAGGGAGACTTAAGGTTAGGTTGCAGGGGAGGGAGGTTTAGGGTCAGGCTGCGGGGAAGGGAGGTTTAGGGTAAGGATTTGGGAAAGGCTTGGGTATACTTACCATTCAGAGTACCATATTCGCTGCTCCGGGTATCGATTGCTTTGTCTCTGCGAGTATACACACAAGAATGGAAGTTGCTTAGATCAAGTAATAGGTAAGTGCAAACAGATGCATGAAAGGCCAGGGTAATCTGCTAGCAACAGAAACAATGGAAAGAAAATGCCCCAGCAACACTGCCATTACCTAGTAACAGACTATACCATTCTATCTGTAAAATAAAATGCAGAAATGTCCATTACACATATTTGCAAATATATGATAAGCCACCAGTCACATTTAGAAAATATTCAGCTATGACAGACAAAACAAAAAAGTCTTTAAACAGTACAGTAGAACTATTGAGATATGAGCCCTTTATAGACCCAGTCAAAAATCTGAAAGCTAGCTAAAAATGTATATTTTGTTGGATATTGAACATGTCCAAATACATTCAAAAGCATTTTTCTGAATATCTGATACTTTACTAAATAAGTTTGCAAGGAGGAATCTCTTAAAACAAGTTTGCTGTAGTGACAACAACCAACATAGATAATTTAGCCATTTTTATAGACAAGGCTGACACTACTCAATATATCCAATAAAGCTAGAAAACTAGAAAAGGGATAGAAGTGTTAGTAATTGTTCAAGTGCATAAAAACTAAATGGTTCATAAGTAGGCTGCTTTGAGAAATAACATGATTGGAATGAACTCTTGGCAAAGAGATTGAATAATGTGGAGTAACACAGTTGTGTTTGAGCAACTCTGATTTACATAGACAGGAGCTAAATCAGAATTTGGAGTAACACCAAAGAAGAGCAAATCTGCAATCTGGCAAAACCATGTAGAATAGTAAGAGAATCATTTTACAGATCTATAGAGCAAGGCATATAGAAATGCCTATAGGGAAGTGTCACAATTAGATTAATACATTTTGTCAGTATGAAAAGGTGAGAATATTTAAAATCACTACGTACAAGAACAAAGACAGAACTCAGACACAACCCAACAGGCAGATCAGTTTAAGTGGAGACTGGCATCATGGAATTGCACACTTATTTGTCACAGCCTAATCGTGTGACCATCCAGGCACTTGTTCCTATGGGGAAAAGCTTATGGGTGGGAATGCCTAAGAAGTAAGACAAATAGGCCTTACAGCAATACTAGTAGAGGCACAGGTTTGCTATCTTTGAATTTACTATACTATATACAGGTACAATGTGCTACTACAGCATAGTAGTTCATAAAACTTTCATTGATTGATATGGCATGTAAGAACCACTTGGCCCATCTAGTCTGCCCTTTCCAATCACCCTCCCCACCGCCCTACTCAAAATTTCCCTCCAGTTATACAAAGATACTTATCACCCACTCAATCACCCCTGGAGCCGCACTCATACACTAGGGTTAATTTTGTTAGTGACCAATTAACCTACTAGCATGTTTTTTGGCATACGGGGAGTAACTGGAGCATCAAAAGGAACAATAAAAAAAGAAGAAGGTGTTACACTCTGCGGGTTCATCTTAGCAGAGTGCGTGTATTGTTTCTTTGGGCCTGATCCAGAATAACGCCCGCCGTCGCTAGGACGGCAGGCGTAAGCGTAAGATCGGCTTTTCAGCCGATCTGCGCATGCGCCGGAGAGATGTTGCCCGGCGTTGCTACGGCAACGCCCGATCCTGGATCGGGCGTCCGTAGCAGTGCCGTAGGGACGCTGGGGGGGACGTTCCCCAGCGTCCCTACGTTCAGGTTAGTGTAGGTGGGCGGGGGGAGCTAGTTAAATGAGGGTAGGAGGGCGGGCTAAGCGGCCATACGCTCCTGTGCGAGCGTATGGCCCCTTCCGTGAGGAAGGGGCCATACACCCGTTCAGGGGGAGTGTCAGGGTAAGTAAACGCCGATACGCTGTGCTTTAGTAAGCACAGCGCATCGGCGTAGGTCTGGATTAGGCCCTTTGTGTCTGTTCTCCCCCAGCTGCAGGGTAATTAATCTCTGTAGGTGTGTCTGTCTGCCACAGCTGATTGGGGAGTTAACCGTAAATAGCCTCTTGCTGGAACATTTTCTGCTGGTCATAGCTATCAGCTTTCTGCTCATAGCTTCCTGCTCCAGTGTCTTTGTCTGTCCTGCCTGCAGTTCGTGATCCCTGTATTTGCCATTCGTGTTTTTGCCTTCCAGTCTCCTGTGTCTTCTCCGTTGCCCAGCCTGCCTCTTGTCCTCTTGCCTGATTGTTAGTGTGAGTAAGTGTTTCCCTGTTAGTTGGTTCTCAGCCTGTTTGTCTGCTGATTACCTTGTACCTCTTACCTCTGGCTCATAGGGCCTGATCCAGACCTACGCTCGCATGCGAGCTAGCTCTGATCGTAAGAATAAATTCGCCAGAAAAAACCACCACGCATGCGCCTAGTGACAACTTCCGGAAGTACCAAAGACCTTTTCGTAGCGGCGATTCTGGCGTCCGTATCGTTCGCGTGTTTATAGTACGAAGTTAGTACGGATGCTGGAGTTAAGGAATGTAGGTGGGGGGGCCATTTAAATTGTACAGTATGGGCGTGTTTTTCCCGCTACGAGCAGCGCGTCGCTACGAAAATACGTACGAACACAGGGAAAAGTTAGGGTAGGGTTCGGCGGGCGTAATGAAAAGAAGGTAAGGGGAGTGTCGTGGGAGTGAAAGTTTTTATGCTGAAGCAGTAATACGCTCCGCTCTCGTTCGTAGGTCTGCATCAGGCCCACAATGTGTATGCTGATAAACAATACATTCCTTGAAATGTTAGTATACTAGCTTCAGCCATTTCATCTTTTTCCTGTTTCATCTAAAATACTCCCCCTCACCCCGGCCCATATATATTCCTTTCTTTTTGGACATTTTTAAAGAGGTTTAAATGAATTAGACTTTGTAAGAAAAAATAGCAATGTTCTTAGGGGCAATGGGCCTGGTCCACTCTGTAAACCCATGCAATTAATATGTTTTAAGACTACGGACAGTATTCACACTTTAGAATGATTTAGGTTCTTAGTTATATTCAGAAAGAAGTAAGGTGACTACCCTGACACGTCCCTGGTTTTCAGCTTCTTAACCTACTAATGAATGCCATAGGGCTACCTTATCTTGAGGTTCATAGTTGTGTAAATAGGGCGGCTCATTAAGAAAGTTTTTGCCTAAAGGCGCCCATATTTTCTCATTTAAATGGCTCCCACCACCCAATCTTCTTATCTTCATTCTTAAGTTTACCAAACATGCCCCTTCCTTCTTAAGTCACTGCAAACCTACAAATAAGTGTTTTGTAAAGGTGATTCAGAGCCGTTCAAGTCCTATGTTAATTGCGTATATTAAGTTACTATGCAAGCGCAGTATATTCCTTCTTAAATATATGCATCTAAAGAGTAGCATTTTCTTAAGCGTGAATCAGATCCTAGATCCTCTGAGAGGCTGTAGATGGACATCCAATAGAGCCTGGATGGAAGACCGCAGGAGGATACTGGTAATGGTGCTGGCTAGGACTCGCTCTGAATGTGTCCAAGAGAAACCGCAATGTTTATTAGAAAAAGTAACAAAAAATTGATTAAAATAATTGTTTTGGAGGCAATGGGCCTGATCCAGACCTACGCCGATGCGCTGAGCTTACTAAAGCACAGTGTATCGGCGTTCACTTACCCCGACACTCCCCCTGTGCGGGCATATGGCCCCTTCCCTATGCCGGCTGCCAGCTACGCCCCTTTTTCTGTTTGTTCAACCAGTATTTTCCCCCACCTTCTGTGTCCAGCCATCTTTATAGAGCCCTCCGTCTGTGTTTATTAAGCCTTGCTGCCCCCTCAATCTGTGTCCAGCCAACCTTATTTCCCCCTCTTAATTTTTGTCTGGTTAGCCTTATTGCCCCTTCCTTCTGTGTCCAACCAGTCTCATTTCCCCCTCTTTATTTGTGTCCAGTCAGCCTTAGCCCCTTTTTCTGTTTGTTCAACCAGTATTTTCCCCCACCTTCTGTGTCCAGCCATCTTTATAGAGCCCTCCGTCTGTGTTTATTAAGCCTTGCTGCCCCCTCAATCTGTGTCCAGCCAACCTTATTTCCCCCTCTTAATTTTTGTCTGGTTAGCCTTATTGCCCCTTCCTTCTGTGTCCAACCAGTCTCATTTCCCCCTCTTTATTTGTGTCCAGTCAGCCTTAGCCCCTTTTTCTGTTTGTTCAACCAGTATTTTCCCCCACCTTCTGTGTCCAGCCATCTTTATAGAGCCCTCCGTCTGTGTTTATTAAGCCTTGCTGCCCCCTCAATCTGTGTCCAGCCAACCTTATTTCCCCCTCTTAATTTTTGTCTGGTTAGCCTTATTGCCCCTTCCTTCTGTGTCCAACCAGTCTCATTTCCCCCTCTTTATTTGTGTCCAGTCAGCATTAGCCCCTTTTTCTGTTTGTTCAACCAGTATTTTCCCCCACCTTCTGTGTCCAGCCATCCTTATAGAGCCCTCCGTCTGTGTTTATTAAGCCTTGCTGCCCCCTCTATCTGTGTCCAGCCAACCTTATTTCCCCCTCTTAATTTTTGTCTGGTTAGCCTTATTGCCCCTTCCTTCTGTGTCCAACCAGTCTCATTTCCCCCTCTTTATTTGTGTCCAGTCAGCCTTAGCCCCTTTTTCTGTTTGTTCAACCAGTATTTGCCCCACCTTCTGTGTCCAGCCATCCTTATAGAGCCCTCCGTCTGTGTTTATTAAGCCTTGCTGCCCCCTCTATCTGTGTCCAGCCAACCTTATTTCCCCCTCTTAATTTTTGTCTGGTTAGCCTTATTGCCCCTTCCTTCTGTGTCCAACCAGTCTCATTTCCCCCTCTTTATTTGTGTCCAGTCAGCATTAGCCCCTTTTTCTGTTTGTTCAACCAGTATTTGCCCCACCTTCTGTGTCCAGCCATCCTTATAGAGCCCTCCGTCTGTGTTTATTAAGCCTTGCTGCCCCCTCAATCTGTGTCCAGCCAACCTTATTTCCCTCATTTTTGTTTTGTCTGGTTAGCCTTATTGCCCCTTCCTTCTGTGTCTAACTAGTCTTATTTCTCCCCTCTTTATTTGTGTCCAGTTAGCCTTGGCCCCTTTTTCTGTTTGTGTAACCAGTATTATTGCCCCACCTTCTAGCAAGCCTTGCCTTATTGCCCCTTGCTTCTGTGTCAATTTAGCCTTATTTCTTCACCCTTCTGTGTCCAGCCAACCTTATTCCCCCCTCTTTATTTATGTCTAGTCAGCTTTATTTTTTTTCTTTTCTGTTTATCCAACTAGGCTTATTTCCCCACCTTCTGTGTCCATCCAGCCTTACTACCCTTATTCATTTTTTTCCAGCTTATTGCCCTGCCCCCTCCTGTAGTGTCCAACCAGTCTTATTGACCCCTCTTTGTGCCCAGTTAGCCTTACACCACCTCCTTCTGTGTATCCAACCAGCCCTAGTGCCCCTTCCTAGTGTTTCCAATTAGTATTTTTGCCCTCTTTGTGTCCACCCAGCCTTATTGCCTCTCATTGTGTCCACGGTCCACCTAACATTATTGCCCCTCTTTGCGTCCATTCAGTCTTTTTGATGCTGCCTCTATATGTGCCCCCTCTGTGGTAGTTAAATCCCCATTTCCTAACTACCCTCCATAATCTCTTACCTTTGCAGTCTTCTTGCTTCCTGCTCTCTCCTCCGCGGTGCGTGCTCTGCTGATTTATGACGCCAGCGTGACCTTCAGTCTTGTGAAGAGAATTGCAGCACAGCCAGCTTTGCAGCTGGGGGTCACACAACATCATAGAGCCTGCGTCCCGCCGCACAGGAGAAGAGCAGCGGCAGACTACAGGGAAGGTGGCCGGGGATGCACTGCAGTGAGCGCAGCGGCATCCCCGGCCACAAGCAGCTCTGCAGCGCGGGGGGGTGCAGGCTTCTAAGAGAAGTCTCCACCCCCCTGCAAAAAGGGGTGGAGCTTACAGACACCGGGGCCCACCGGGTATTTCCCCGGCTCCCCGGTGGGCCAGTCCGACGCTGTACATAATGCCTGTTATTTCTATACTTACCTCTGGCTCATAGAGTCTCTGCAATCCTGTACTACCCTATGGTACATAGTACCAGCTCTTTCTATACTTGAAAAAAGGGGGAGGGGATTGGATAACTTTCCCCAACCTGCGCTTTAAGAGAAATATACTGGGTATATAACTATCAGAAATAACCAGGGCAGACCAAGCCCTTAATATGTAAAAAATAAAAAAGTAAAAAGAAGCACTGGGAGTAAATCTGATTATTTTATTACACACCAGAATTATATATCAATATAAAAGAATATGCATATCAAACACATATACATACAATAAATAAAGACATTTTTTTTTAAAAAAAGAATATCAATATGTAAGACCAGCAGCTGACCGTGAGTAACTAATTTGTGTACACATAAAAAATGGGAAAAAATCTCAGGAGAAGTGTATTTCGTCTCTAATTCAATCCTGAGAATTAAATATATATAAAATGGAGGAATAGTTCCAATATATAAAAAAATCAGATCATATGCGCATAGTAGATTTGTAGAAGCAAATATTATATATGATGCGTTTTTGGTATACTTGCGTTCACATTGGCAGGTTAAATTAGATTATTCATCAAAATATAGGAGCTGTAGTCCTCTGCCGATATAGTGTGATGAAATAGATGGTGTCTGTCCACTTAAACCAATATATGTCACACTTCTCGTGTCTCCTGAGCTGAAACTCCCTGATTCCAGGGAGAATAATAAAGCCGGCAGAAGGCAGCTCCGTTACAGGCGCTATGCGCCGTCACCTGCAGTCCTCAGGTGACCTCAGTACTTACCAAAAGGCGATTTTATGTCTCCGCCACGAGTAAATTTGCTCACAAGCGTTGTTCTGGATCTGGCCCATTGTGCTTTCCACCTGCTCC
This sequence comes from Limnodynastes dumerilii, assembly GCA_011038615.1. Lineage (NCBI taxonomy): Eukaryota > Metazoa > Chordata > Amphibia > Anura > Limnodynastidae > Limnodynastes > Limnodynastes dumerilii. The sequence continues at coordinate 107,116 of WWET01004757.1, read as the reverse complement.
ACCTCTGTTGAAATCTGTTACCCTGATATTTGTTTTACCCTGCCTGATATTTGTTTTGTTCACCCGTGTATCACCTGGAACCTGTTACCTGCAATAAACCTCTTTCTTTCACATTGGCTTCTGCATTCCTTGTACCTAGCCGCAGGTATTCATAACAGAGGGAAAAATGACACAGGCGCTGTATCACTGAAGAGAACCTCACTGGCTAATTTAAAATATATATATATCTGTATCATAAAATAAACTCTACTGGGTGTTGACAAATAACATATAGTGTTTATTATAACATAAAAATTAAAACTGGTACCAGATACAGACACAATATAGAATTAACTCTTCTAATTGCACAATAAAAAGCTAAAGACACACTTGGAAGCTACACAACCAGATCAGAGCTATATATTGCAGTATAACCAGAGAGACTCACTACTTTTTGAATCATCCAAACCTCAATATTACATTGCCTTTCTTTGCACTTTCAATTTCCGTTGCCACTCCAAGGAAAAAATTGTTGGAGCCAGGATTCAAGCATGGTGTTCACATTGCGACGCCGCGATTGAGATGGGCAGTCATCACTATCGGCTGTGTAGTAAGCACTTCACGTGGGTGCCTGGAGGTTCACTAAATCGAGCTGAGGCCTTACCATTAGATATACATCCAGGATTATCCTGAGTTATCACATCACCTCCCGAAGGGTTGATATCCACACAACGGATCATACCTGCTTATACCATCATGGGAAACATTGTATATTTCTTTGAGCCGACATCTAGTGCACTGGAGTGGTGAGACTGTATTATTCAATATCTAGCTCACGTGAGCACTGTGCATTTGACCTAGTCTAACATATCTTATGATACATTGTGACTATCTGCTCATTGTGACTATTTGATTCATTGTGACTATTTGATTCATTGTGACTATTTGACTATATGTGCAAGATATTGTTTTGGATACAAATTGGACACAGTCCTTCATCATCTATAGATTCCTCAAGACTTTTTGATACACTGTGTCTATATGGCACAACGGTGATTCAAGTACTAGGCATTACTGTGGATACTATTTGGATATAGCTTCCTATATATTTTTTATAGCATTGATCTGGTTGTGTATATTCCAAGTGTGTCCTTAGCTTTTTTTTATTGTGCAATTAGAGGAGTTGATTCTATATTGTGTCTGTATCTGGTACCAGTTTTAATTTTTATGTTATAATAAACATTATATGTTATTTGTATATATATATATATATATATATATATATATATTTTTTTTTTTTTAAAATTAGCCCGTGAGGTTCTCTTCAGTGACACAGTGCCTGTGTCATTTTTCCCTCTTCTTTTTATTGTTCTTTTATAGGGGTGTTGCATACCCCTGACAAGGGCTGCGTTTCACTTTATTGCTCCTCCGTTTTTTATATATAATTTTTATACTTTAAAAAAAATATATATTTATTGTTGTTTAAGCCATTATTCTTAAGCGCCAATTTAACAGGTGCATGTGTGTTTTCTAGCATCCAAAGGAAGCCTACACAGACACAGGGAGAACAATGTAAACTCCACACAAATTGAACTTATGACATCAGCACTGTGAGGCAGTCTACTCACTGAGCCACCGAGCTTGTGCAAGAAACTTATGCACAAGGTGAACACAAGCAGACAGAGTTTGTGAAAGAGTTATGGTAAAGATTCAAAAGGGGAAAAAGTCAGGGAAAGAAATCTATATTTAGGCAAAAATCACGAGTACAAAAGGGGAACTGGAACGTGTTTTCAGAGAGTAGAGGAAAAATAAATCAGGTGATAAACACAATGCTGCATTTTAGCCGAAAAACTGTAATAGTAAAAGGTCAGTAGCTTTATAATTGTACCAAATATTGTTTAAAACAGATTATTGCTTAATAAGTCAGTAATGAGGAGCCATGAAGAGCAGGCTTGCATATAACAGATAACATTTACAAATTGATTAATAGCTTGTAGAGCTAACCCAGTATTTAGCAACTGGTAATGAAAGTACTGCGATAAAATCTGATATGAGAGTCCTTTCCTTATTTTAAAGGATTTTTATTTTTCAGTGTATACACTGACAATGCTGCTAGAAGTTTAGTTATATCTAGAAACCATTATGTAAGACACAATTTACACAGATATACCTAAATATTTACAAATGAATACATCTATAGATGTTATTATTGTAGCATTTTCCACTGCACTCCATTTTGCATTGACATTTGTGAACATTTCTATTGCTATTTGTTGATTTGTAACGCAAATTGATCAACTATGTTGGACATTAGAGGAGAGGAACAAATACATAGTTAAAACTTGCAAAATTATTGGGCTGATTTAAAGTTGATAAGACAAATTTTGCAATATAGTATATATGAAAAAGCAGGATATCGTTATACCATGCCAATTCAGAGCTCATTGAAGAAATCAGTCATTACACAGTCGCATATTTCTATATACCTGTCTAATGCTTTATGTAACTATTAATGATGATGATAATACTGAACACTTGTAGTGTCCGTTTGTCTGGCTTTCCAAAATGATTAGTATGGATGCAAACAAAGCTGTAATTGCACAAGACTTGCAAGCAACAACTTTTTTCTTTTATAAAAAAAAATAAATAGAAATCTTTATCTGTATTGCTGAACTCCAATGACAAATAAATAAATACAGAAAATTACAATATAAGTCCAGCAAGTTCCATGAAAAAATCCCTTTTTGGAGTTTTTTTGAACATCCTTTTACAAAAACAACTTCAATCTTTATATACCTTTTTCAATACCCACAAGTTAATTTCTTCTATCAAAATATATTTGAAAAGATTTAACCATGATTATCTTCTTTGCAATGGGGATAAGGAGTTTTAATATTGGCTTTGGTAGTGAGGGCAGGTTGGTGAAGAGTAATGTTGCAATATCCGAAAGAAATTTGATTTGGAATACACGTCATAAACCGCGGTACTTACCACATCAGGGGTTATCTGTCTACTGCCCTTTCTTGCCATTACCATGCTTCCAGGACTATTTCACAGGCGTTGCCATCTTGTAATCTCACATGACATGTTGCAACCAGTCAGAGAACAGTTCTGGGAATCACATGACCAGGTTATACAATCCTGGTCATAGGTTTTTTATTTAAACTCAGAGCACTGCATCCACAGAGCCAGAACAGCTTAGTCATTCAAGGTGTCTGGTTCCTGTTTACTCCTTGGGAGATCGCTGTCTGCTTTCTTCAGCTTGCAGCTATCAGCCTGGAAAACCAGCCAGCAGTAATCAGCCTGATTATCCCAGTCTGTAGTGAACAGTCTGCAGTTTGTTATTCCTGTTCCAGTTCAGGTCAATTTAAGTCCTGTTCCAGTTTATGTCTCCTGGTCCAGCCCAGGTCAAATAAATTTATAGACACCATAGAGCCCCTTATTTAGGGAATCCTCTGGTGTGAAGAAACCTCTTGATGGCACTCAGGGTCTTATTAATTTGTATTAATCGGAAGTTCAGTTATTGTTTAAAAAATCTTTAATTTTATTAAATTCACATTAATAAAAATGTTTGAATGCCATGGTGAAATATTAAAAACACACAATCCTACAGCGCATTGCACCAAAAAAAACTTTTATCTTTAACTTTTAAAAAGCACTGACACAGTGACTTGGCCAGATAAGACACTAAAGAAAATATTCCTTGTTAATCACATTATAGTTATAATGTGTCTCTAACTCAGCACAAATATTTATTTATTTGAAACAATGTAAATTGTCTGGTCTTAAAATCACAGTTGAATGAAAGTAAAAAAGTGCTTCTAAATTCTATATTATGTATGTCTCAGACAGCTATTCCGTTATAAAGTTAATTCCACCATAATATAGCCCCCTCAATGGAGAAAGATAACCCGCTAATAACCACTAGTGGGACTCTGATTATCCAATAAAACACTCTTTATCATAAAGGTCAAATGAAATGTATCGAGGTTGTTTGGTGTGTAGTAGAACTGTAACCATACTGTGCCGATAATGACAGATGGAGATTAGCTACAACACTAATAAGGTTTAATTAAGAGTACAACGGCACACACAAAAATCGGCTGCTCAGATAGCCGTCAAATTAGGCTATGCGGGAACTACTAACTATGTAATAAATAGTGCCACTAATTAGGAAGGGAGATAGCAATGCTGGTTGGTTGTGGGTTAAGAAGGCACAGAAACCGGCTTTTCATTAAGCTGTGTGCCAATACTAACAGACCAGGCTTCCACCGAACCTATACAAAGACTAAGATCTCAAATATTAAGTCTATAGATAGGCTGAGTATCGGGCTCAACTGCCATATGTGTCAGTGAGGGTGCTTGTGCACAGCACCCTCCTGATCCGACGCGCGTTTTGCCTTTAGCTTAATCGTGGACATCCATCTGACTATCAAAACCAGAGCCAGGGCACCCTATATAAACCCAGAGCACAGTATCCACAGTACCAGAACAACTTCAGTCAAGGTGCCTGGTTCCTGTTTACTCCTTGGGAGGTATCTGTCTACCTTCCTCAGCTTACAGCAATCAGCTGGCAAAACCAGCCAACAGTAAGCAGCCTGATTATCCCAGTCAGCAGTGAACAGTCTGCAGACTACTATTCCAGCTTCTGACCTCTGCTGTCTGCAAATTGTTATTCCTGGTCTAATCCAGGTCAAGTCAAGTTCTGTTCTAGTTTATGTCTACTGGTCCAGTCCAGGTCAAGTCAAGTCCTGTTTCAGTTTATGTCCATTCCTGGTCCAGTCCAGGTCACGTCCAGTCCAGTCCTGGTCCAGTGCAGGTCAAGTCAAGTCCTGTTCCAGTTAATGTCCATTCCTGGTCCAGTCTAAGTCAAGTTCAATCCAGTCCTGGTCAAGTCCTGTTCCAAGTCCAGTCCTAGTCTTGTCAAGCTTGTTTTGTCCAGTCTAGCCAAGCCTGCCTTGTCCACTCCAGTCAAACCTTTACCCACTAACACATAAGCAGATCACATATCAAACCCTCTAGCTTCCAACACCACGCTGAAACCCTATCACGTCCCTGGGAACCCAGAGCGGACCAAGTCAGTCCGTGATAACACATACATATGTCCTATTTGATTCAATCCATTAGATGAAAAGTACTCTGCTCTTGAGCTTCCTATGGTCACATTTACCTGGTTTTGATTAATGAACTGATGTTTGAGAAATATTTTCATTTTCAACACAGGTGGTTAACAATAATTAGAAATATTACATAGAATAACAGGATCGCTGAAGATGATAAAAGATAAGAATCAATGGATGTTATCAAAAAATATAACACTTTAATATCATAAAATTTTCTTCTCCCTATATTTTTGCCATATAAATTTTAATAACATGAAACACAAAAATGTCAATAGGCCTTTAGGAGAATTTTCAGTTTAATCTTTCAGCACACAATGTGAATAAAGGGGTAGTTTCAAACTCCTACTTCGCTTGACAGGAACCAGTGCACTTTGCCTGTCATGCAGAATTATTTTTTCATGTAAAAATAATTCAAAAATAATCTATCATTTTCTTGCAAACACAAAGATTCAGTTCAAGAGCTGATAAGTTTTTTAAAACTTAATTTTGACTTATTTCAAAATTAAATTATACTCTAACTTCAATCATATACTGATTTTCATGGACCAGATCCTATAAATGATAATAATAATAATAATAATAATAATAATAATAATAATAATAATAATAAT
>WWET01004757.1:80212-101394 GCA_011038615.1 Limnodynastes dumerilii | reverse complement strand
ATAATAATAATAATAATAACAATAATAATAATAATAATACTATTTTTAAATGATCGGATCACCAAGCAATGGATGCATGAGTATCCAAATTCACAGGTCAGCAGTATCCACACAGCACTAACTGATTACCATGGGGTAAATCCAGACCTATGGACTAGTTATGTTAGAACGCTTAGTGTATTTACGCTATTGTAATTTCTATGCACTCCCCTCGGTCGCATGTACTTTAGCCATTTTACACTGCTCAAACCCTACTTAAACTGTCCCTAGCGTAAGTACTGACGTACGTAATGGATTGACATACGTGACGGCCAAACCCAGCCCATACTGTCCAATGTAAATGCCTCCCTCTGCCTCCAAAGCATAATTACGGGTGTCGTATTAATGCCCCCACCCCTTCATTTGTATTTACTCTGATGGTACGTATGTTAGGAATTACGTGGCGTAACATCTGCCGTACGCATGCGCAGTAAATACAAATAGCCGATTGACGTCATCAGCTAGCGTAAACATGCTAGCGTGCTTAGCTTAGGTTCGTGTCCCATGTCCTTTGCGCAGATGGATTTCCAGGGCCGGATTCATACTTAAGTAGCTCCGGTTTCTTAAGTGCAGACTTTCCCGAAATTCCCAAAACTCTTGTGCCATAAGGTTCCTAAAAACTGGGGCGGGTTAGGGGCAGGAAAGGTGAGTTTGGTGCAGTTCTGTCTGCTCCTAACTCACTCTTAGGTGTGAATACAATCCCCAGTACTTAGGCCTTAGCACCACTATATTATGTTTCAACAAGTCGTGGAATTGTGTTAAAGTGTTAATTTACTATATATATATATTTTCTTTCTACAGAGTCAGATTAAACACGGGAGGAAGTGAGCCCAGGCTTATCTGTTATCTACTGTCACATCTTTATTTTAAAAAATGTTAAGTATTAAATTTAATATCCCAAGCTGGAGAAAATATGTTATTACCCAGGTTTTAATACCATAAATGCCAATAGTTTTCCAAACCCCAGACCCCTGACATTCCTTGTGTTTGGTTTATAACCCCAGACCCCTGACATTCCTTGTGTTTAGTTTATAACCCCAGACCCCTGACATTCCTTGTGTTTGGTTTATAACCCCAGACCCTTGTTGAGCTATTAAATATGAGTTAGGAATTTCTGTAGTCATGAGTTCATTTGCAACTACACAAACCTGTTAGTGAACATTAGGGGACGGGTGGTTGGTTTGCCCAAATCTTAAAATGTCCCCTATGGGGCCATGAAGTGTGTTATTTCATGGATGTGTCACGCGCTGTGCTCTCACCGCTGCCTCCTCTCCCTGCTGTCGCACGCTGTCGGCTCCCAGCTGGTCCGTCGGAGCCTCGGGAGACTCCTCCTCCCTGTCAGTCTGCTTACTTCCTGGTTCCATCCCCGCTGTCTCCTCTCTGTATGCCAAGCCTCGTTTCCAGTTCCACTCTCTCGCTGGCTCTCTGCATTGACGGGCTGGCGTCCAGGTTGTTGCCTAGCAACCTGGACGCCCGCCTGTCAGATCTGTTGGCGCGCTGTTCTCCCAGTCTGATTGGCTACCTGGTCTTTTTATACTCACCTGGCACTCTCCTCCACGCCGGTTATAGCTTCTGTTTAGCTGATATAGCCTGCTCCCTTTGCCTTGTGCCTTCTTGTCTCTTCTGTGATTTCGAGTGTCCCATATCTGCCCTGCCTGGTTCCTGTCTGTGTACCTTTCGTGTCAATTCCCTCATCTTGCCCTTTCTGTATTTTTCCATTGTGGTTTGCCCCTTGCTTTCCTTGTGTGCCAGTTTGTGTATCCCTTAGGGGATTCCGTTGGTGTGAGTGTGAGCGTGGTTGCCCCTCCCCCGTTCGTAGAGTCCGTCAGGTCTGTCCTGTGTTCCTTTCTTTGGTCTGTTGTCATTGTTCTCTGTTGCTTGTTGTTCGTCTCAGGTCACATTCTGTGACCTGACTCCTCCCACTTTCTCCTCTTCCTTCTCTAGCGCTATCTTTTCTTTCTGTTTTTTCTGTTCTTCTCCCGGGTTTTCTCTGAAGGTGCGTATCCTGACGAAGTCCCACCAGCTCCAGTCTATCCCCACCATCAGGGGCTCTAGCGAACACTCAGACGGAAATCAGGCTCTACAAACCGGTGAGTGACCAGTTTCACCTCTTTCTCTTGTTTGGTCACCTCGGTTCCCTGTTGGGGTAAGCCCGGGGTACCACCGTACTGTACTCTTGTGCATTGGTGTCATAACAGGATGTCAATGTATTCAAGAATGACAACAATGATTACTTTCTCCCCCAGCAGCAGAATTAGATGATTGTGTATGTATAAACTTTTCAGCATTTCAATGCATTTATTTTATAAGAATTCATTTTCAACTATATTATGTATCATTTTGCTGTATTTTTTTTCCTTGAGCATTGTGAACTTTTTCATAATAGATCTAAATAAATAAAAGTTAAAATCTGTGTTTTAATTTATGAAATCATACACCAGTGTTTGGTCTTATACATGCTATATATAAATGAATTAGAGAAGATCAGTTGGTACTTGTTTATCTTTGCGGCCCCCGCTACGTAACTTACGTATCCCCGCTACGTAAGTTACGTACATTATTTATTTAATTATTTTAATTCTCTCTCTCTCTGGGGGCACGGGCACTGTGGGTAGGTGACACTGATGTTCTGTGCGGCGGCAGCGGCGGGAGCCAGCCTTTGGAGACCGGACATGAAACGACGGGGACTGATGGTTTGGTAGTGGTGGTGACGACGACACTTCCGGTGGGTGGGTGGGTGGCTGGCTGTAAGTGCGTGCGTGACTAATGCAGCAATGTCCGTGACCGGACATGTTGCTGTATCGGGGACGGACAGAGATGATATTCTGTGGCGGCGGGAGCCTCTGGAGACCTGACATGACACGGCGGGGACATTGGGGACACGAAGGGGGGGACGGACTGGGGAGGGGGGGAGATAGATGTAGAGACACCCTCCTCCTTATTATTGTTTACATGGGCCACCGCCGGGGGACACACACAGCTGCACCAGAGCGCACACACTCGCCCTCTGCTGAAGAAAAAAATACGCAAGTAGCGTAACCAGCGCCCTCTCCAGCAGGAAGCCGCAAAGATAAACAAGTACCGATCAGTTTGTTATTGAAAAATATGGCTAAAGTAGAGTTTAGTTGCAATAGAAGGAATGAACCTAAGTCTCCTTGGATAGATTGTTTGCTGTCAACAAACTTTGGGTAACAATTAAGTATTGTCTCAGGTAAGCAGGGGAGATTGGTCATTATTAGACAGACCAGATGTTATTTTTAATTAACCCTTTATCACAGAGGCTCAGGAATGTGCTGATTGTGACATGTGCCTTTTCAGAAGTCTGGAACAGTAAGCAGAGAGAGAGAGAGCATGCTGTTGGAAGTGTCATTCCTGTTAAGTCTGGATTGGTCACAATGCATTCCATTCAAGTAGCACAGATGCATGCATAGAATGTAGAAGTGGAATAAATACAATTCTAAACCCACTGAAACAAGAGGAGAATCAAAACTGAGGATTCAATCACGTGTTACTCAAAATTTCCTGCAAATATGTAACACATTAAACACCAAGCCAATTTTGCAGATTTTGATGGTATCGAGGGGGACAATATACATTTTGCAAATTACATAAAGATGCAGTATGTACCAGGATAGGCACACCAGAATGGGTTAACAAAATGAGTGATGATCTAGATAGACTCTAGAAAGGATCAACAGTGTGGTAACTACAGTTTAATGTCAAAATATGCATTAACATGCACTTAGGACTCACTTAAATGCACTTAAATCCCAAAAGCTCAATATAGCATTAATGGCAATATATTAGAAACTATTGAGAAAAAAAAGGATCTAGGAGTTGCCATTTCATGTGACTTAAAGGTAGCCAAGCAATGTAATATGAAAGGTAAGTCAGATGCTTGGCTGCATATAGGGGCTGATTCAGAGTTGCACTTCCACCTTTTTTTAGGTGCAAGTGTAGATCTGAGCAATACCATGTTGAATTGCAAGGGGAGGCAGATTTAAATTGTAAAACCAGAATTAAAATTAGGAGGTGAAGTTTCTTAGCTTAACTCTATTTTATAGAATAAACATAAAGCTATGCAGTATTTTAGTTCTTTGTGTAAAAGTAATGCATTTTCCCTGCATGCAAAAAATGTTAAATTCATTGACACTCCTTGCTTTGAAAAATTGTTTAGCTGAGCTGTACACTTGCACCTAACAAAAGGTGTAAGTGCATCTCTGAATCAGCCCCATAGAGAGGAATTAGTAGCAGAAACAGGATGTAGTAATGCCACTTTATAGGTCATTGGTAGAGCCTCACCTGGAATACCGTGTTTAGTTCTGGAGGCCATATCTCTAGAAAGCCATAAATACATTAGAATTTGTGCAAAAAAAAAACCATAGAAGTCACAAAACATATGTTTAGCTGTATGTATATCGTGGAGCAAGGAAGCGAGAGGGTGATATTATAGCAGCTTTCCAATATATCAGGAAGTGTAAACCAGGTACAGGAAGGGGGCATTTTTCGAAGGAAGAGCTGTACTGGAACACAGGAGCATACAAATAAACTGGAGGGTAGTAGGTTTTATAGGAAGTGAAAAATGCCTTCACTTGCACAATCAGTATTTTAGGTGGATGTTGTAATTGATTAATCCCTCATCATAACATAATATTTAAATGTTGTTATTGGAAAGTACAATACAGAACAAGAGATGGGCTTCTGTGACAGAAATATCTATGATTGTGTCATTTTGTATAAACAGTATAAAAGTTTTGTACACATTCAGAGAACATCTGAATGATTTTATACTGTACAGCTGTGCAAAACACTTCCAGACTTCAAAGGTTTAAAAGATTGATTCAAATGGGAAAGTAGAAGGGAATGGAGATTATTACTTTTGATGCTTTTCAAAATCCCTCCTCTACTTGAATTCCTAAAATATTTATGCAAAGCGATGACTCTTGTGCACAAAAAAATGTGTTCAAGTTTACGGATGGTCCTTGCCTTTGCAGCTTCATAAATGACCCTTTCAGAGTTCATTAAAGGCATTAACAAGTATTATTGAGTCTGTGTGTAATTTGTTTAATCAGCTTCTCTCAGATTATCTATTATTATGACTTAGTTTAAGCTCAGATGAGATTGCATTTTCGGTCCATTTAACTCAGAAGTAGAGAAAATTTGCAGTGGTTTGACCTCAAATGCAATGTGCACTGTGCATAAGTCACTGATGATTTTATGATCCTACAGAGGATTTCTATAAAGCTTATAAAGGCAAGCGGCCGTTATAAATATGCAAGGCACAGCTTCTTGGACAAAGCTACAAATACTACAAAGCCCTAAACTCACTATAATAAAAAATAAAAAATATATATAATAAAAAATAAGGGAAAAAATTACTAAGAATACACACATATACATTATGCATGTAACACTGAATTACCAATATGCATTACACCTTGTTCCTCAGGTCTCTTCATAATGAACTGCTTATTGATCAATTTGCAATATCATTCATTACTCATGTTACCAATGTCTAACAGTAAACATACTTGGATACGGCAGACAACATGTTAGTTTTCATAGTTAACAGGTAATTTTTAGGACCACCTCCCAGTATCAGGGGCATAGCCAGCTTTTGATATGAGGGGGACAAAAATGGGAAACATAGGTGATGGTTATTAAAAGTGATAGTTATTAATAATGGGAAATTATTATTTTTAATAATTTTTAATTTTTTATATTGGATAAAACTACTGTAGGTTACTAATTATTATTAATTACCCACAGTAGTTTTACCCTGTATTGAAATTAACATTTTCCCCATAAATAATTATGGATATTATTAATAAAACTAAAACTGCCAAATGCTATTTTTAATAGCAAGATAAACTACTGTCTGTAATTAATAATACTGGATAACACTACTGTGGCACATTATCAATGACAATTTAGCCAGAAGAAAGAAGAAATATATTTTTCATTATAAGCATATAGCTTAGCTAAATACATTTGATTGTCGCTAGTCCAAAATATAACAAAGAGATGCAGTATAAACTAAAATACACACACGTTATGTGCCATTCATTTAAAGTTCAATGAAAGTATATGTAATGGTGAAGTTGAAACATTTATTTACATTTTTAGCTAGTTGTTCTTAATAGGGCTGTAAAACAGTCTGTTTATTCCATTTTTATAATGGAAAATCTTTCATTAGCATTTTCTGTTCCAAAGGTCAAACTATCAAATAACATTTTGTAGTACTGATAAACTGGTTTTATTGATGTAGTATACTGTAAAAGCCAGTATGTTTTGCAAAGTCAGGCCTATGCAAACATAAATTAAGACAGAAAGTGGTGTACAATAGTAATTTCAGAACTAGGATAAAAGTCTAAACAGTATGGAGTACGGGGCATAGAGTACAGGAATATTCAGTTTATTCTGAGGCTTTTGTTGTCCTACTTATTGCTAAAAAATATAATGCTCATTTAGCAGTCCTAAAGTGTAATGCACATAGGGCCTGATCCAGACTTAAAGCCTTTTTAACGTACGCATGTGTACCTAAGTTACGCACTACTGAGCATAATGCACTCCCCTCGCATGCACGTAACTTAGCTGACTTATGTGTTCAGAACTTTTCCTTGTGTATCTCTGGTCATACATAATGCCTTGTCATATGTAAGTGCTTAACCCAGTCTATACTGTACAATATAAATGCCTCCCTCCACCCACAATGTGTATATTCGGCTTCCGTAGGGAATAGCACACACTATGGTATGGAGTTACGTAAGTGTTACGTATGATCAGAGTTATGATGAGTAACATCTACTATGCGCATGCCACGTGCGTAAATTACCTGTCATTATTCATTCTGGATCAGGCCCATAGTGTGATCATAAATTATACATACATTTTTTATATGGACACTCAATATGTGTTAGGGCTGGTCATGTACAAGTTGATATGCCCAGTACTGCAATTGTATATTTTAAACATATTTCCACATGTACATGTTTTCCTGCATCTTTTGTTTTGTGGGTACATGTTGTAGCTAAAACTAGCAATAAAATGTTATGTATGCAGAAATCTACATAGAGTTAATACTTGATATCCTCTGCTGAGGCTAGCCTATGGAATTTGTGATCCACAGCACCGCATGCAGGGTTATCTGATATATCTGTGATGGCCTTAATGCCTTATTTTATTAATAGAAATTAATTCATTGCTCTTAAATGGTTTATTTTTCTGGTCTTATAATGCAATTATATAATAATAACAAAGTTAAAATAGAAGGTAACTGTCCAGATGGCGATTATATGTTGAGCAGCGCCTTTTGGCGGGTGTGGTTTGCTGGCATGATGATCTGTTTTCCGGTAGCCAGTTGAATGCAGCAGTTGACAGCACCCTTTACATAAATTTGCAAATACAAGTAACAGGCTGACTTCCCTTCGCTGCCACCTAAGATTTTGCACCAACTCAGGGACTGGTGTAAGTATAAAACAGAGGACATTTCCAAGCATTAAATGGCCCTACACATTTTGTTTTAAAACAGGGTTGCTGACTCTCCCGGTACGTCCAGGAGACTCCCGAAATTCGGGAAGTTCTCTTGGTATCCCAGGAGAGCCGGCAAATCTCCTGCAAGGGACTGGAGACCCGTGGTTTTATGGAAAGCATGGCCTCAAGTCCTGTCCCCCTGCCTGGCAACACTAGTATACTAATGCTAGGGGCAGGGAGGAACTTGATGATGCAATTCGTGCCATCAAGCTCCGCCTCATCCCTAAAGCTAAAATCCAGGAAAGTTTTCATCAAGGGGGTGGGGCTTAATGGCATGATTTGCATAAATCTCCCGGAGGGAAGCTGTTAAAAGTCGGCAACCCTGTTTTAAAAAAGATTTATAGTCAAACGCTACACTATTGTGATTTGTTTGTTTGTATTAGGTCATTTCTTTTCAAGTATATGAAATTTGTGCTGCAAATGTATATATATATATGTATATGAAAAAGGTGCTGCCAGGACAACAAATGACCACTGTGTAATTACAAGTAACAAAAACTGGTTTGGCACTCCATACCAAACAATATATGACACTGCTGCATGTGTCAGCACATAGTTTAACTTAAGGAATGCAATGAATTCCTAAGCACGTTATACTGTACAAAAGTAGCAAGAAGTATGCTTTTGAGATAGAGAATATACTATAAATGATTACCTTAGAAGCAGGTGAAAAATGACAGCGGGGAATACAGGAAATAGCCTAGACTGCATTTTGTAATTTACCTTTCATATTACATCTTTGGGGTGTGCCTGTAGTTGGAGTGTGTCTTGAATATGAATTTGAAGTGTGAAATCTAGGAAATGCCTCGTTGATGAGAGGGTTTGTGTACTCCTTGTGATTTTGCTTTAGCATGTACATAATAGTTGTCGGACATATAGCATACATTGAATAGATATGCTGTTAAATACTCCCTGTAGCAGGAAATATTTAGAACTAGAATGTATGACAAATGCTTTCCAAGCCACGAGGAGATAGTAAGAAAGAAAACAGGCCTATTATCTGTACAGGATCACTGAGAAGAAAGTTTAGACATACTATATAAGGAAAGAACACAAGATGCACAAAGGAAGCTGGGCAGCCGTTAGCTTAACACCACAATTCCTGCCTAACATAAAGTGTCTGACTGACAGTTTTCTCTCCATACATTTATGAGTTGACTATATATAGAGATGCAATAAAACATGAGCATTGCAGCATGCTTCATTTCAAATTCAATTTGTTTGCAATAATTCTTTATGTGAAATCTGACCAGGTCACTGCATTCATAAACAGCACATACTTTAGTCACATTTTCATTTGCCTTTAAACCCAGGTTATAAAGCTTTTCCCTTTGTCAGGAATGCATTATTTCATTTGTCATACTGTATTTCCAAAACCAATGTTTGAAGTCACATGAAAGAAATTAGCATACCTACTACACCTGCTATTAGATTAACGACAACTGCACTTAGCACAGTCCAGAAAAAAAAGTAATCATGGGAGATTATTATCAGCAGAATACCATGGCACAGAATGCACTTTGGAGCACGTGGTAAGGAATTCAGCAATTGTAATTTATGTAAACAGACTCATGCTCATTTAATGTCCTTACAGCACACCTAATGAAAAACATATTCACACCTGATGCCTGTGTTTACAATAAGTGATAAGCACCAACCTTTTCACTACTCTAAATGGGATAGTTTTAAATATAGAAAAATATTCACAGTTTTACAGCAGATTCTTATTTAACAATAATGATGTGTTTTTATTTAATGTCCTTACAGCACACCTAATGAAAAAAATATTTGCCCCTGATGACTGTGGGCCATATTCAGAGAAGCGTTTTTGCAGGGAGTTCCATGCGTATTTTTAGGATCGGATGAACTGTGCATGTGTAGGTACCAAAATTACGCTATCTACATAGATTTTACGCACAGAAGTCCATTAGGCATGGACTTGTGAATCGCACTTGGGAAAATACGTACGGAGAGGCGTGATTGTAATCCGTCTGGGGAAAGATACGTGAAAGTGGGTGTGCGGAGGCATTTAGCTGAGCATTTGAGGGCGCATTTAGTTAGATACGCACGTACGTGAGTATTATACGCACGGAAAATCCAACTAAAAGATCAGAGTGCTCGAGGGACTCGTAAGTCTCCAGCAACCCGTCCGTGTGAGGGGAGTGTCATGGGTTTTGCCTTGCAACGTGCGTATAATTGCGAACCTTTCACTGACGGGTCTCTGAATACGGCCCTGTATTTGCAATAGTTGATAAGAACCAACCTGTTCACTATTTTAAATGGGATAGTTTAAAATACTGAAAAATGTTCAGTTTAACAGCAGATTCTTATTTAACAATAATGATGTGTTTTTAGGTTGCAAAGTGTAAACTCAGCCATTGCCAGCATACAGGAACAGGTATAATCCTTTATAAAGTCATTTAAATGCAGCTTGGTATAATTCACTGTTTATATGTTAAATTCTTAAATATTACTTTCCAGGCTTCCTTATGTCTTAATGGTGTGGGATTGGCAGAACAGCATCACCCTGTGGATTTAACTTATAATACACCTTTTTATAGGGATAAGTCAAAAGATTCATGTGTAAGAGAACTTTACTGCACCTATGTTATAACACAGATGTGTAGATGGATGGAACTGTATTATAGTACATTACAGTTTAGCGTATACAGTTTTTTTTTTCTTACATCAATTGCTTTAGTCCAAGAAAAGAAGATTATTTTATGTGTGTATTTATTTATTAATAATATCATAATATAATATTAATTAATTCTTCAATGCCAGGTACAATATGCCTAATATTATTTTACTAGGGTAACTACTGTTTACTTTATTAAGAGGGGTGGAATATCCTATTATTATATTATATTATATTATCCTATTAAATTATTTATTAAAACATAGACACTTCTACTTTTGGTTTTCGATGATGGGCTCTATCTAAAATTTTAGTAATGGCTGAATGTCATGCTGATTATATAACTTTCAGTATCAGTCAACAAAAACAATGCTGAAACTAAAAAAGTAAAATCCAGCTCTAGTTAGGTGCAAGTTCAGTCGGCCCAGTTTAGAATATAAAAAAGAGGCGCTGACTGAATGGCAGTTGTATCATTGTTTGAACCAAACTAAAAATAGAAAATTACGTTTGCTGTGGGTAATAGGTTAGGGTTAGGCTGCAGCGTCTGCAGCAGGTATAAGGTTAGGGTTAGGCTTTAAGGAGAAGGTTAATATTAGGCTGAATGGCATGGATGGTTAGGGTTATGCTGCAGGGCATGGACAGTTAGGTTTAGGCTGCAAGGCATGGAGTGTTCGGGTTAGGGCTGAAAAAGGAGAAGATTAGGGTTAGGCTGTGAAAAATAAAGGGTTAAGGTTAGAAAAGGGTTAAGGGTAGGGTTAGGTTAAAACACTTACCTTTCAGCACACGACTTCGTGAAAGTCGCATTACTGCTGCTTCCTAGAATGACTGGCAATTGCCGACAGTCTACATTCAGCTACTGAATGATAGTACCATCATACAGGCAAACTACATCCAATTTAATAGTAAAATGGGGATGGCACTGAAATCAGCCCTTAATGTACAATTTAAATTCCCTTCCCCCAACTTGTGTATTTGCTGTATGTAACCTGCCCCATCCCTCCCCACCATTGGAAAGGCTTCCAGCATAGCAGCCTGGATCCTGAGGTCCCAGAAGGTGGGCATTATTTAGCTCTTATAAGAGTGATGATAAGAACCCAAATACCTGGATCTATACCCAAGTGCAAGTTTTGTGTAAGATCACATACAGTAACAATTAAGCACCACAACATTTAGAATGGTACCTTTTTCAACATTATAAACTGCGACATCCTTTTTATTTGCTATGGAAACTCGAGTTCTGACATAAATATTGTTTAAAATTCTACAGTCTAAAATTTGATATCCATGATTTCAACAGTCTTAATTTCGACACACCCAATTTGTTGTTTTAACAATTACTACAGATGAAAACTCTATGGTTGGTATTTGCCTACTTTTATGCAAGGGACCTAAATTTGCTATTTCCCAATCATCTAGGATCTGGATGGATGTGGGGAACATGCCCTTACCTTAAAAGGACTACATTAGTCCTCCCCATTTCTTTCTCTGTGAAACCTCTTAAAAGTAGGTGGACATAGCTATAGACTGGATCCTGAATTAATAAAGTCAACTGATTACATGCGCTACATGCATAAGTCGCAGAGTACCATGAATTCTGCATCAGAACGCAGCCAGCTAATGAGTGGGCACTGAAATTTTAATCGTACAGCAAAGCCCTTATGTACGTTCCTCCATGACCTTCTGTGGAAGCTTTTAAGGTTGGG
This sequence comes from Limnodynastes dumerilii, assembly GCA_011038615.1. Classification (NCBI taxonomy): domain Eukaryota; kingdom Metazoa; phylum Chordata; class Amphibia; order Anura; family Limnodynastidae; genus Limnodynastes; species Limnodynastes dumerilii. Next base: position 89,481 of record WWET01004757.1, on the reverse strand, counting down.
ATCTGTATGCAGAAGACCCGTACACGCGAGGGTATAGCAGTGGGTGTGCACTTCACTTGCACATACGGAATATATGTCCTATGTATTCAGCTCTAGCCGAATAGCCGCAGTTGCCTAAGCTACTGTTCTAGACATGAACAGTTCAAAAATACTCAAAGACACACTACGCTTACTGGCATATATCTTAGTCTAATCTTATAAATGGTTATTACTGGTAGTGATGATAGCAGCAGGTATAATCAATAACGGTTATAATATTTTCTATATTAAAATATATTCTTGACTGGATATTTAAGATTTTATGCAACTATACTTGTCTGAGGGGCAATGCTGTCCTTGATACCCACAGTTATCAATAAGCAAAACACAGACTGGAGACAACTTCTCTTTCACTGCTGAATCCAGCTAGGCAGGGGCTTGCAAGTCATTTTTATAGTTTTGGTCCCTAGACACTTACCTTAGTCAAGTCTCTTCTTTTTAGTACAGGAAATTGGAATCCTCTTTACATATTTCACACAAAGGGCCTGATCCAGACCTACGCCCGCGAGCGTAGCATATGTTCGCCCGGGCGTATAAACTTTCACGCCCATGACACTCCCATTGATTGTACCGACTTATGGCGGCTGAACCCTACCCTAACTTTTTCAAGCGTCCGTGCGAATTTTCGTACCGATACGCTGGTCGTACGGGGCTTAGCACGCCCATACTGTACAATTTAAATGGCTATCCCCGCCTCTGTGTAGTAACTCGAGCGTCCGGACTATCGTCGTACAAAACGCACGCCCCTTGGGCGAAAAATATGCTGAAAATACGCTCGCTGTACGCTGATGTCCTTCGGACGACCGGAAGTTGTCATACTGCACATGCGCAGTGCGTTTTTTCTCCCGTTTTTACGCTCCCGACCGGCGTACGATCGCTTGCGGTCGTAGGTCTGGATCAGGCCCAAAGAGACTACATAGAAAGCATATTATTTCAATCATATTTAAATCATAGATCATGAGAGAAAAAGAGGTCAGATGTGCATATTCTTCTTCTTCCTCTTCTAATTATTATTATTGGACCAGATCCAGAATGACGCAAAAGGGACATTTTATACTTTTTGCAAGCAGAAAACTTTTCACCTTTGCGTATGCGCACACTCTGCGTTCCTATCACAGAACAGAATCCAACAGATTCGCTGTTACTTAATGGAACGCCATGAAGGGGAGACAAAGGTGCCTGACGTATGCTTGGTGGGAGGAGGGTGGTATGCTAAATGTACAGATAGGGCTGGAGTTAGCCCTTACATACAATCACATCTTCCGCACTGTCCTCATTTTACGTGGGGATATTGCAGAAAAGTTAATGTAGGGGAGAGCTCTCAGGACTAAAGATCTGATGGTCCAGCACCTTAACGCTATTGCCAGTGCTATTTGAGCTCTGATGGCAGCGGTGCCAGAGATCTCGATACAGTCTATGGCCAGTCATCAGAGAGGTCTTATCAGTCATTAAAGGGACCTTGTTTAGCCTATGTAGCAACCTTACTACAGGTCTGACTTGTTTTTCAAGCACATCCCACAGATGCGCGACAAGATTGAGATCGGGGAATTTAAAGGCCAAGTCAACAACTTGAACTTATTGGGCTGGATCCAGACTTAAGTAAGTGCTTGAAGTGCCAGGAGTAATTAATTTCAAACACTTAATTAAGTTTGGATCCAGCCCATTGTCATGTTCTTTAAAACAATTCCTGAACAATTTTTGCAGTGTGGCTCATTGTATGATCCTGCTAATAAGCCTCTGCCATAAGGGTATACTGTTGCCATGAAGGGGTGTACCTGTTTGCAACAGGTGGTAAGCATCAACTTGCATGCCATCACACTGCCTCTGCTGGCTTGACTTTTACCCATAATGCATCTTGATACCATCTATTTCTCAAATAATCAACACACATGCTTCTGAAAAACCACACATTGGACCTGATTCATAGTTAAGAAGCTGCTGCTATTTCCGTGCAAATTTTTAAGAATTTTTAAGGATAAACTGCACATGCATAGTACCCTTATTTACACAATCTGCATAGGATTTAGAAATGGTGATTCATTAAGATCGATTTACAACCACACTCGTAATGAGATAAGTATGAAGGGGCGTGTCAGGCCGAGTTAAGAAGGAAGTTAAGAAAAGTAAGTGAGGGGGGAGGGCATTTAAATAGGACAGACAGGGAATGGATTGCTAATTACGTGCAGATTTTTGCTACTTAAGAACAGACATACACACAGAAAGATAAGGATTCCTTTGGCCTTCGTAAGTCAGTTAAGAACAACAAAAATGAGGGCGTGTCATTGAGTTGCGTTGCAACTTTGGTGTGTATAATTGTGAATCTTTTCATTCTTATCTCCTTTTTAACTGTGAATTAGGTCAATATGGAAAAAAACCTCAATTTCTGAAGCTCACATGGCCATTGTAGGTGCTTTTAGTGGTGCATAGGTGTCAGCATACGCACTCTGACTGGTCTGCAGCTAAACTACATACATATAAGATGGGTGTACAAAACCAATATATGGCAAGCGCTAGTTGGAATAATTAAAATAAAAAATAAATATAGCTCAGATGAATGAATAATACAAATCACTCAATTTATTCACTATAAAACACACACTATTAATTAAATAAAATAACACAAAGACAGACTGGCATAAATTAGACTTAGAAGAAATATTGCAGTTATAATCCCATTAGTAGAATGATGTGACTAAATGTTTGTTATAGAATAGTCTTTGGATATAATTATGGAGATTGGGTATATTGTAAATAAAAACCAGGTAGTATAATAATGACCTGAGCAGAATGTCCTTCAGTAGAGATCCAACAGTAGTACCATTTAATTAAATCACCACCTGGATGTATTTTTAAGGGCTGTGGGTCTCCGGTTAGAATGGTCCTATTTCGATATTCCTCCCAGCAAGTTTCGAACTAGCTGGGATTTCGACTGCATATGCCTCTAGGAGGCATTGCAATCGATTCACGGAGCACCAAGCTTTCCTGACCCTAACCCTCCATCTCCCACAGCCTGACCCTAACCCTCCATCTCCCACAGCCTGACCCTAACCCTCCCACCCATTACCCTAACACTAACCCTCCCTTCCTGGCAGCCTGACCCTAACTCTCCCTTAATTGCAGCCTGACCCTAACGCACCATTTCCTGCAGCCTGACCCTAAACCCTTCCTCCTCTGCAGCCGGACCCTAACCCTCCCTCCCCTGCAGCCTGACCCTAACCCTCCCTACCCCGCACAGAAAGGTTGCTCACCTTTCCTGCGGCGATATACAGCAGCGGCAGAGGGATTTGCAAATAAGAATGGGTGAGTATGCCGATCAGCATACTCACCCATTCTAAAACAAAAATTATATAGAGCGCAGCATTCGAAATAGGGACATCCGAAAAGGAACTTTAGGATGTCCCTCTTTCGCAAAAGTTTCTGACCAGGGACCGACAACGATTTTTAAGTATTGTGATGGCAATCACATATAATCACAATCTATCCAATAGATATGATCAAGAAGATACTCACTGCTGGTCAATGCTCCATAGTAGTGTAGAAAATATTTATCTCCTGGTCAAGCCAAACAACAGGGAGAAATAGCGCTGTAGTAGATAAAAGTGAACAGTTTTAGTGGATAGGGCAAACCTCTAACATTATTGCTACCCGCCAGCATCTAAAGAGCCGCAGCATACTTCTAATATACTGTAGCAGGTTACCGCGGCTCTGAGAGCAAAGCTGTTGGAAGGAGCGGGCGGCTTTTAGTACTGATGATTGGTCTTTATGTGAATACATCAATGTTCGTCATTTTTACTATTTTATTCAAGGAAGCTAAATAAAGATAATGTTCATCTCTTACACTTAACTGGACCCTTACATATGCTAAGGACATATTATTAAAAAGGACAATTCTGTTAAACGAAAACACCAATAAAATACTGGATCATTTTGTTTGATTTAGGGCAGTTTTTTTGCCTATTTTATTCATGAATAAAAAAAAACGCTAAGGACCTGATTCACACTTAAGAACGCAATAGGTTCCTAAATATACGCAACTAATCGCAATGAAACTCCCTCGGCATGCCCCCGATTTTCAGGTTCTTATGTGACTTACGAGTGCCATAGGGCTCCCTTAACTGTAGGTTCGCATTTGAATGCGTAGGGCGTCTACTTAGGAGCTTAACTGCATAACCGTGCCTTCATTTAGTCATTTAAATGCCTCTCTTCATATCTGCCAAGTTCATTATGCATGGAACGCCCATTTTTGCGTTTTTACTACGAACCTAGAGATTTTAAGTGCGTAGTGTATAAGCACAGAATTTGTGAACTTAAGTCTAACGCAAATAGCATATAAAAGTAACTACGCATGTGCAGTACATCCGTTCTTAAATATACGCACCTAAAATCATAACAATTCTTAAGTGTGAATCAGGTCCTAAGTCACAAAATGTCTATAATATCCCACCCATATGGGTTAAATATATTACATTATAAATAATTTGAATGCCATGGATGCATATTCCTAAACAACATTGTTTTGCCAAATATTCCTAAAAATGGTTTCTAATTTGTTTTTTCAGATTATAAGCTGACAAACCTTGCAAATTTAGCAGGAAAGTAACACTTGAGAGCCTGGCAGCTGATAATTACTATCCTATTTGTCAAGTGCTCTATATAACCCAACCATTGTGAGGGCTGAACATGATTACAGTGCTCAGAAACTAGCTCAATGTGAGCATTCAATTTGGTGGGTAAATACTTCTTATTTTCTCTTTTCTCTCCGGTTTACTATGAGAATTCTTTGCTCAGTCTGCATTCGAAACGGCTTTTAAATGTTCAATCACTGGTACAGTTAATAAGCAAAGACTAAACAAATCAAAAATATTAATACGATGCTCAGTGTGTTTCCATTTAAATGCCTCTCCTGTGGCTCCATGAGACAAAGAAACGGAGTTGAAACTGCTAGTACACAAAATTATTTAATTTGTATGTAACACAACAATTCTTCCTCTGGTCAACACGTTGTTAATGGAAACATCATGTTCTCATACCAGAGTGAATAAAAGGCTACAGATCAGCATTCAACTAATAATCCCTATTAAAATGTGCTACAGTATGCTGATGCCATGCAACTAATAGTAATAATAAGAATATTATAAAATACCATTAATGCAGATTTCATTTTAATTCTATCAATAGTCAGAGATGATTGATTTAATATTTTTGTGCAGTCATTATAGTAAGGCCGTCACTGCTTTACTTTCCTTTATGATTAAGATTTTTCTTCAATCATTTTTTATGTATATATTTTTATCACCTAACTTTAAGTAGCTCAGAAAGCTCATTGGTTAGACTGTCTGGTTCACACTTAAAAAGGTCCCTAAATATACGTAGGCCATATGCGTATCTTGGCTTTTTTTTGCAATTTGCGCATGTGCGATCTAGATGTTATGCAGAGAAGCCCACGGTTTTCATCTCCGTACCTAGTGACATCTATAAGAAGGCGTGTGCCAGTAGTCCATAACAAGTTAAGAAAAGTGGGTGGGGGGGGGGAGCATTTAAATAGGACAGTATAAGCTGGGTTAGGCAACTCTTTTCTTACTTAAGCAAACCCTGCGCAAAGATATGCATTGAGAGTTTAGGTAGCCCTATGGTGGCAGAAGTCTGCAGATGCAGATGTTGCCCGGCGTTGCTACGGCAATGCCCGATCCCGTAGCAGTGTCGTAGGGACACTGGAGGGGACGTCCCCCAGCGTCCCTACGTACAGGTTAGTGTAGGTGGGCGGGGGGAACTAGTTAAATGAAGGTGGGAGGGTGGGCTAGGCGGCCATACGCTCCTGTGCGTAGCCTTCAGCCGGCGTAAGGAAGGGGCCATACGCCCGCACAGGGGGAGTGCCAGGGTAAGTGAACGCCGATACGCTGTGCTTTAGTAAGCACAGCGCATCGGCGTAGGTCTGGATCAGGCCCGATGGGAGTGTGATGGGAGTATACTTGCCACTTAGGTGTGTGGTTTTGCAAATCCTTGTGTACATATTTCATTCTTAAGTGTGAATCAGGCCCTCGGACTTTATATTTGTGTTGCAAGGAATGGATGTTTGTACAGGAGGACCAATGAAAAGTATCAAAAACAGACCTTGTGTTTTCTTATTGGTCTTTCCATTCAAAATCTGTTTATTATAGTCAGTTGAAAGAAGTGAACAAATGTTAAGAACTTTAAAAAAAATAATTTTACATATACAACATATTTTTTTTCCTACCCAGGAAAAAGCATCTAACTACCTGTCTTGTCACAATATCCAAAAATAATATTATCTCAATAAAGTTTATATCAATCTTAGTTTTCATATTCATTTAAATTCTATCATCTAAAAATAAACATTTTAGATTCTAGTAATTGGCAAAAGAGTAGAATATAGTGATGCACTCTTGTAATGCATGCACAATATTGAATTGCAGTGGAAGTGCGCTGCATTTACAGGAATACAGTGCAATCAATGTACCTATAATGTTGCATTTATCTAATCTAGTAACACTGTGACTCATCAGACCTCCTAAGAGATAGAGGGGAATAGCAGAGCAACAAGAGCAGCATGAGATGAGGCATACCTCCCAACATTTGAGAATTGTAAAGAGGGACAAATTTACATGGCCTGGTAGAGGGGGGAGGGTTTTGTACTGCCCAGTGGGCGTGTCTAGTGAAAGTGGGTGTGTCTGGCATGCCCAGATAGCGGGTCTAGTGCATGGGTCTTTTAATAATTTAAGACGCGCTCTCTGACGCTTCAGCCTTGATACAGCCATAGGCGAAACGCGCGTCGGCTGATCCACGTGTTGCTGCACGGACTCCTGTCGCGGGCCACCTCCAAGCCGTTCCCGTCCTCACTGCCCCTCTGATACGGGTAAGACCGTTACCAATGCTACTCATAGGGCAAGTCAGGGCTCCGTTAGGAGTGAAGCGCCGCCGTGAGGCGGCTTTTTTGTTTTGATTTTTTGTTTTGTGTCTCAGGGATAGATTGGTTGGCAAAGTTCTGTCATTAGGTTACTCCCTGCTCACAACACATGCTTTGAGGCTTGGCGGTGTCCCGCGACTAGGCACTCCGGCGCACCCGTGGACCTATTAGTGTACTACAGTCATTATAGACGTAGATTGTCTACAATTCACTATTGCCACAATATTTTTTCTAATATGGTAACCAATTCATTGGTTTGATTTACGCTATTATTGCTACAATATTCGCTTGGCTCTTTATAAGTCCTTATTCCTTCACTTTTTTAGTATTATTATTAAAAGTTAATTTTTAAATAGGTGGTGTGCACTTAGAACTGTGGCGCTTTTTTTGGGGACCTGACTTGGTACTCATTGTTGTTTTCAGGATTGTTAATGGCCATATGGTAGCAGCCTCCTACTTTCTACCTAGATAATACGTGATGCATCTTGCTTTCTATATATACAATTTATGATATTCTACTAATTAATATTAAGAAAATTTCATGCAGCAATCCTTTCTTCTTTTTTCTACTTTTAATAATTTAGCCATCAATATGTCTGTCCCTTATTTCTTTTTCCAGCCTCCATATCTGCCCCTTTATTATTATGTTCAGCCTCCATATGTCTTCCCCCCTTATAATTATGTTCAGCCTCCATATGTCTGCCCCTTTATTAAATGTCTGCCCCTTTATTATTTGTCCAGCCTCCATGTCTGCCCCTTATTATTGTGGCCAGCCTCAATGTCTGCCCCTTATTATGGCCAGCCTCCATGTCTGCCCCCTATTGCCAGCCTCCATATCTGCCCACAAATGCCAGTGCCAGCCTCCATGCCTGCCCCAAATGCCAGTGACAGCCTTGATCTGTCCTCTTATTGCCAGCCTCCATCTGTCCTCTTAATGCCAGCCTCCATCTGCTCCCTATTGCCAGACTCTATCTGCCCCCTTAGTACCAGCCTCCATCTGCCCCATTTAATGCCAGTCTCCATCTGCCCCCTTGATGCCAGCTTCCATCTGCCCCCTTATTGCCAGCCTCCATCTGCCCCTTAATGCCAGCCTCCATCTGCCCCCTTACTGCCAGCCTCCATCTGCCCCCTTAATGTCAGCCTCCATCTGCCCCCTAATGGCAGCCTCCATATACCCCAGACCATTTTTTTTACTTACCTTTGATGTCTTCTGCCTTCTTCCGCGGTGCTCACTGTTTGTCTCTCCCTCTCCCTGCTGCAGTCACATGACCGCTGGTAATACAGGTCTCCTACGGGAGCCCTGTAGGACCAAATCCGTTTTCTTGAATGGCAGTGACCCTATAGGTTAGAGTTGCTGCCATTCAGTAACAGATTTGGTCCTACAGGGCTCCCGTACTGAGAGTGTAATCTCTTGGGACAAGTTGTGAGGCGGGCGGGACAGCAGGACAGTCCCCTGAAAGCGGAACTGTCCCGCTCAAATCGGGACACTTGGGAGGTCTGGATGAGGTGCAGTAGGTGTGTCTTGTATTCTGCTAGGTAGTCACGTAATCCCCTCCACTCAGTTTAAAATGTTAGCACTGCTGCCAGTTGTGCATGGCACCAGTTCATTGCTGCTCTGCTTAGCAGAATAACAATGACAGAACAAACATCTCAGTCTCTTTGCCCATCCCCCATCAGACAGAGTCCTAAAAATGGGACAGTTGGGAGGTATATACTAGGGCAAGAAAAGTGAGAATGGAAATAAATGATTAACAACAAAGCACTAAAAAGTGTGAGGGTAGAGAAAACTATGGAGATAGGCAATGGAGAACAGAAGCAAAAAAACACGAGGTAAGATAAAATGCCAGGGACATTCTGGGGGAAAGAAACACTGACATAGCAGATTATTGCAATGTAAGCATCTGTGTTATAGACAAATGTTTGTCTTTATTACAAGCATTATATTTCCAGGTAATGTAAATGTATTAATATATAGGTAGTATTTTGTTATTATATGCATCATGTATAATAACAATACAATATAGGCATATTGATTGTATGGGCCTTATATTGTATAGTGCACTTGTTCAAGCTGATTTTTTTTTTCTGCGGCTGCTTCGTATTCTTTACTTTGATATAAGGTTAAATATTTACATTGCTGTTGCTTAATAATATAAGAAGAAGTGTGTACATTATGGCTTAAACCATTGTCCCCTAGTGCCCTTGTGCAACATCTGTTAAATATAAAACAAAGAGTTTTCAGTCATTTTAAAGTGGTGCATTTCCTCAGTGTGATTATTTCAATGAAAATGTGCATAACAAAAAC
>WWET01004757.1:62378-80167 GCA_011038615.1 Limnodynastes dumerilii | reverse complement strand
GCTCTATTCTCTCAGTTGCTAAGGTACAGTCAGGTGTGTTGACTAAAGTAGTGGAAATTTCTGTTGAACTCATAAAATATTGAAGCGCTGGACTTGGTGAAATGTAAAACGAGTAAATATTCCATCTTATCCTGGAGGGCAGATCGAGATTCAGTCTATAATGTTGTCATGCGAACAGTGGCACTTCTGCTGTTCATGATGCCATGCTATAAGTTATTCATGTGAACACAGCAAACAAAAGCTCTAGCTTAACCAAATGCTGAACATTTCTCTCACTGAAGTGTTCAACCTGTTTGAAGAAGAAGACTTGGAGGTCATACTATCTGTGGCATAATTACAGGTTCTAGGGTCAGTTGTGCTTTGTGTGATCAACATACTGTATAGGAGCTGTTTGTTGGGCTTGTTAGGCTTATAAAGCAGGTAAAGTGGTGGGAAAAGTTCTATTTTAAAGTAAAAAAGAAGCTTTTGCCATATTTAGTGACTGTAATCTTTCTTATGATGTAAGACATTTTTAAGTTTTCCATCTTATTAGCGTAATAGTTATCTACTATTATTTGTAATTAATTGATGTTTAATATGTCACACTTTTTTTGTTATTTAGCACAGGCCAAGATTTTGCTATTTAAAAAATATGTTCTGCTGGTGTAATTCATTGATTTTCTGCAAATAATTTTAGCATTTTTGGCAAATCTTAGTTTTATTTGACATTATTGCCAAGTTTTTCAGGGAACTTAATCATTCAGGACCAGATTCAGAGCGGAAGTGGAGATCCAGCTTTTTGAGCGATCCATGAAAGATCTGACCTTAAGAGTCCCCAAATTTCATTGTGGATCTGGTCCTCAATCTTAATTGCAGGGGTAAAAAAACAATCCCACAGAAGTATGCAAAAATATACAAAAACATATCTAAATTAGCTTAATATAAAGTACACAGGATCAAATAAAGGCCAAAACGGTGTGCTAGTGTTGTTTTACCACATGCCAGGTATATACTGTATAGGCACTTACCACATACAGGTTCAGTATGGTAATAAGTGTTTCCATATGGTCCAAATAACATTCCTTTATTTTGCATCTCTTGGAGAATTAAAAAGGTACAGTATTAAGGGTGAAGTGTATCAAGCATCTACCAATTATTTTTTTACCACATCGACTAACAAAATGATCAAGCATACCAGGGGTTGGTGAGAAAAATGACAAATGTTCCTTCCAATAAAATTTATTTTAGGACCATTCTTTTAACAACATCTAACAATTCCCAAATGTTTACACTGACAATTTTTGGTATAACAAAAATATTTTTAATCTTCTGAACAAAAATTTGGCTTGAGAATGAGCTCAATCACGTTTTCAACTTCCATATCACAACTGGGGAACTCTCAAAGTTCTGTCCACAATTAGTGAGTAAATAAGTAATTCTTGAATAACTCCCCAAAAATAATCAACAGTCCAGTAATGCCATGTCCCCGTGTCCCAAAGTTCCTTTCGGCTGTCTCTATTTTGAATAGGCAGTCTTTTTCTTTATAAATGGGTGAGTATGCCAATCGGCATTTACACAATATCCTGCGAATGAACCAAATTGCCAAATTATTGACAATTGCTGGTATAGAGGTTTGGGGGGGGGTGAAACAAATAAAAACATGTCATCAGCAAATAATGCTAATGTTACTTCCTCTTTGAGAACTTTTGATAACATAGTGTATGCTCAATCCAGGCCACATTATCTGCACATAGTGTATGCTCTATTCTGGCCATGCCATATGCACATAGGCCCAGATCCTGGCCTACGGCCGAACGTAATTCACCTGTCGCGGCCACATACGTGATCGTAAAAGTTAGGGTAGCTCCCGTAGGTCAGGATCCGGCTCATGGTGTATTCCTATTCCGGGCCACATTACCTGCACATAGTGTATGCTCTATTCTAGCCACGCCATATGCACATAGTGTATGCTCAATCCAGGCCACGTTATCTGCATATAGTGTATGCTCTATTCAGGCCTCGCCATCCGTGCATAGTGTATGTTTTAATCAGGCTGTTTATCTGCACATACTGTATGCTCAATTCAGACCACACTGCGCAACAACGTGTGCACTACTTTGGGCTACTGCTTAGCATTCAGTCGGATGCTTCTGCAACTGCACTTAATATTTCCCTAGCATGCTGCTGAAACACGTCCAATACCTCTCCTATCACTGCATTAAATGCTTCGCTATTTGTGTGTTACCTTTTTGCTGTAGTACCTTTTCCCCTGCAGAACTTTCCAGCTGTATCTACTCCTTAGATTATTTGTGCCTTGTATTGCCTAATCTTAGTTCTAATTATTCTGGTCTTCTTACCTCTGTTATCTACAATTATGGTCATCTCTGGTGTCTGTCATCTGGCTAGCTCCTATTTCCCCATGTCCTGCTCTGTGCCGCGACCTGCCCCTTGTTCACAGCAAAGTCCATCCCCAACATCATGGGCTCTGACGAAAACCATCCAGTGGTTATACTCAGCGCCCCGGGAGGTTGGCATTGTAACAGTCGAAAGCTTTTAACGTGTCTAAAGAAATAACTGAGTTAAGATCATGCATTAGGTTGCACTCCAAGTACCATCAACATTTTTGGTATATTAGAACCGAATGTCTCCCCCAAGTGAAACCTGTTTAATCTCAGTGTATAATACATGGGAGTATTACTTTCATCCTAACTGCCAGTATATTGGTAAATATATTATAATCAATATTTAATAAAAAGATATCGGTCGGTAAGACTTTGGCTTTGGAAGCACCTTTATGGTGACCACATTGAAATACCAAGGTATCTTATGTTGTGACTATATCACTTCAAATTTTCTAGAATTCTGACCTAAACCCATCAGGGCCGGGTGCTTTGAGGGGTTTTAATTTTCTAATAGCTTGTTCGATTTCCTCTGCAATTTTGGAGTCACTGAACCTGATTCAGGGTTTGAATATAAAAGAGAAAAGTTACTCTTGGGCAAAACCTTGTTGATTTCAGGAGTGTCAAATTTATTTTATTCTATGCATGCAGGGAGAATAAGCTTTTGCTTATTGCACACAGATACTGACCAGATTCACTTTTACACTATTCTTTAGACTTGGGATAGGAAACATCACCTTTCAACTATAATACTGTTTACAACAGATGAAATTTGACTCTCCTGAAATCAACATGGTTTTGCCAAGGTGTAGCTTTCCTCTCTTATTTTCAAACTCTAAATCAGGGCCACTATGTGGCTCCAAAAATGTAATTTAGTCTCTGTGTCCACATTTTTTTATCAGCATATAGGGATTTATAAAAAGACCTGAAAATATCAGAAATATCCCAGCCCTTAGAATTTCCATATCCATCTTCTAAATGTGCGCTCACTTGGTTACTGCAGCAGAGAGGCAGAAAAAACAGATACACCACTTTCCCCAAGAAAGGGACTTACCCAAAAAGGCAAGTCTCAACACAAAACTGAAAATGATTACTCTACCTCTAAACAGTGCTGTTCCTTATTCGTGGGAACACAAACATAAGAACCAAAGTTATACAAGTCTCATTCTGTAAATCATACAGTTCATAGAAATTATTCCTTCAATGAAATGTTCTGATAACAAACTCTTCAACTCTGTATTCTTTTACTCTTCAATACGCAGGCTAGCAATGTATGTGAAAAAAAACCCAATAAGCAACCTGATCATGCAGTAATCTTTGAAATACAGATATTACACTCACATTATACTGTCCTTCTCTTGTTCTCCTGCATATCAAAATGTATCCATCTGTGTTCTTCCTTTCCTACGTGACTCGTATTGAATATGTGGAAGATGACAGACAACCCGATTGTGTAATACACTTTACTACAGCGCTTATAATAGCAAGAAACTGCACTCACATTTATTCCTTCTTGTACGTTTGCACAACATAGATTCATTTTCCTCAGCGTTCCTCAGTTCAATGTACATGTAACAATAAAGTGACAGATTCCCTCCTTGTGTAATATGTTTATACACTTCCAAATATTATAACCATCATCATTTATTTACTCACATTTTGTAGTTTGTAGACTGAGCCCATCAAAGTATCTTTATCTACAATATAGGGAAGAAGGATCCAAGGAAATGCACACCCAGCTTTCAAAGAATCTTTATAATATGTTAAAACCATACATCGGTTAAACACAATTAAAAACAACCACGGGGAATGCGTTCTTTGGACCACAAACAGGTAAAAAGTCTATAGCATAGACTCATAAACAGAGGAAGTACCTACAGTACAGTGTAGGTACTAAGACTATTACCACCTTGCGGAGAGCTGATTGTAACTCAATAAACATTAGATTTAAATTAAAAAATCATACTTGCAGTGACAGTTCATACAAAAAATTTAAGTGACAGTTTCTACTTAATATTTTAAAGTGAAAATACACACTTTGTGACAGTACATCCTAAAAGTAACAATACATACTTAAAATTTAAGGTGACAGTACATATTTAAAAATCAATTTACATTTAATATTCAGGCTAAATATAATATTCAGGCTAAATAATATTGTAATTAAAATAAATTATTTAGGCCCTCAGGGTGTGAGGAACCTAACCCAAAAATCATCTCCATCTCTTTCTTGGCCAGGTCCTCATGTTTTTTTTTATTATTTCTCCAACTGCCCTCTATTTTCTTAATTCTTATCAAGTTGATAATCGCACTACTGCTACAATTGTGCTTCTCCTTAAAATGCTGGGAAACCAAGCTTTCACAAAGTAAGGTCGAACTTCCAAAAACTTCTGAAAACAACAGTTTTCTCAAAGCTAGACATACTGCTGCATGTCCACAACCAGGGTATGAGCAATTGTAAGATGAAATACTTCAATACCCCACAGACCATATGTTAGTTATATTAAGATTACTTTTTTCCCTCTCCCCACCCCCCTCCCCTCTTATCTAAGTTAAATGTCATGTCTCCATGTTAAGAATAATAATTCTAACTCTCAATAGAAAGTGAAAAATATACAATACCATTCGATGTATAGCTTAGGAGATGAAAATAGTAAACCATGAATGACTGCGCTAATGGAATTGAAGAAGAGGAATGTCCAACTTCTTTATACAGTCTCCTTTTCTAGAACGTAGAACTTCTCCAATCTACTGCCTGGTCGTGAGCTCAGCTTCTTCCGAAGCTTCTTGTAGGTAAGCTTGGGAGTTTGAAGGTGTGGTGAAAGCTTTAAAGAATTTTCCATCAAATAACCTCAATCAAGTTGGGAAAAGTAGCACAAATTTACAGCATTCTCTCATTAGCTGGGAACAAAATGGAGGGAAATCTTTGCTGGCTCGCGTAACCTCTGTAGAGTAATCTTGAAAAATCTGCAAACGATGACCCTCCAGGATAGTTGGTCAATATTTCTAGATGCGATCCATAGTAACTCCTTATGTGCATAATTTAGGCATCTGAAAATGACATCTCTGGGCCTATTTTCTCCATCAGTCCTGAGATTTCCCATATGGTGCGCCCTCTCGATTGGAAAATCTTTGCAATCTAACCTGTAAAAGACTTGATAAAGTAGTGTAGAGGAATTGATATAAATCCATGTCTTTAAGGGAATTAGGCAGCCCAATGATTCTCAAATTATTCCTCCTGAATCTGTTTTCCAGGTCATCAAATTTATTCCACATTTGTCTTTGCATTTTCTGCAAATGTGCAGTTGTTTCCTTTAGTGTGCGCACATCTTGAAAGGATTCCCTTGTTAATTGCTCTGTTACAGCTACTCTCTGTTGTATTTGAGAGAGCTGTTCTTTGACTTCCTGGAGCAACTGGCAGTTTCAGCTTGCATTAAGGGTGTCATGGTTTTTTGAATAGCCTTGATTATGTCTACATAGGTCAGGATGGAGTCTACTCTCCCAGGATTGGAAGAAAGAGACATCTTAGGAGGTGACATGGAAGTGTCCATTTGCGGTATGGATGTAACCCGGTCTGCCATCTTGGATTCTGCACGTCCTTTTTTTGCTGCTTAGCCGGCATTTGGGAGTAGAAGTATTATTATTATTAACGTTTATTTTTAAGGCGCTACACAGTATCCGCAGCACCGTATAGAGGCAATAGCAAAAACAATAGTTGCATATAAAATTCAATACAATAATTAACAGAGGGTATAGAATACATGAACAAGAAATACAATATATGTACAAAGCAAAATTTAAATACAGTACAAAAAAAAAAATGCTGGATATGTGTGTAGGAGCAGATGAGTAACGAAAGAGAAAGACAGTGGAGAGAAAAAGGTGAGAAGTGGTGAGGACAAGGAAGAGGGTTGATGACAAGAGTGAGGAGGACCTTACACATAAGAGTTAACATGCTAAGTGAGAGAGGACAAATAAACTGGAGACACAGGGATGAAGATGGGGAGAGAAGGTAAGTTTAGGTGGAGAAAGGGTAGGCTAGCCTTAAGAAGTGGGTTTTGAGGGAGCGTTTGAAGGATTGGTTGGATCAGGTTGGAGTTGAGGCGACGTCTCATAAGAGGTGGGCATACTTGCTGTTTCCTGCAAATGAGAATTGGTTACAGCGTTTGTCTCCTGTGTCTTGCCAGTTCCTACTCTGTGCATTTCTTATTTGTCTTGTGTCTCCTTGTTGGTCCTGTTTGTTTTTGTCTCTTACCTTCCATTCTCCTTCCTGTTAGCTCCAGTACTCTCCTACCATTCCTTTCTGTATCTTTCCTCTTGTTTGTTCCTCTATCTTGTTGTTATGGTAGCATGTGCAGTGGATGCAGCTTACGTTGTTAGGCCTAGAAAAACAAAACATCAGTTTGAAGAGATGGAGGCAGGTCAAATAAGTGTAACAGTAAAAAAAAAAAAAAAAAAAGGGATAAAAAGAGAAGCCAAAAAAGCGATAAAAAGAGAAGCCACTAAGGAAGAGGGGGAATGGGATTAGCAATAGCAGGTGGAAATCCTTTAGATACATGACCTAGAGAAAGTCAATTTAATGCAGACTCAATCAGGAGAGAAAATTGTAAAAGCAAATAGTGGTATTTGGAGGGGGGAAATGACGGTGGGTTAAGGTACAACTTTAATTAGAAAGGGCAGCTCATTTGGGACCTAAAATGAGGCTAATATAAAGGGGCAAGTCCAATGGAAGGGTGGTTTTAAGGGGGAGGACAGAGGTATGGGACTATTAATTTGTGATTAGTTTGGTCGAAACTACACCAGTTATGCTTTAGTTTAATTGGAGATAGAGGAGACATAACTAGGACTATTTAGATATAGGGTTAAGTTAATCTAAGGTCTTAACAGGAATCAACAATTACAGACTTAGGACTAGCCATTACAGAAGGAGCAAATTACTCTATGAAGAGGTTCCTTTTAGGCTTCATGCACCTAAGTGCACATGGAAGGAGGTTTGCAATTGAGATCCAAGGTGAGCATCAGGTTGGATCTGGTCTTGTAGACTGTTGCCTGCCCACTCTGGGGATGACAGCTTGAGACATTAGTGCCTAGAACGAAGGTGTGGTGTGTCTTGCCTTTTTTTAGTGTTTTGTTAATACAGATTTATTTATCAGATTAAACTTGTAGATTGGATGGAAAGCCCCAAGAGAGCTCGATGGGCTCTTGCAAGGTGCTGCAGAACCTCTTACACTATCTTTCAGTCACAAAAATAGTTTTTGCAGCCAGCCAATAGGCTAGCTAAATGCGTCTCCTGTTGAGATTGACAAGACACCCAGTCAATCAGAGAACACTGCAGCCAGCCAATAGGCTAGCTACAAATTTCTGTTGCTAGTATTATCAATCCCAGCAGGGGAAGTGTGTTATGCCAATATCAGAACCTTTCCCCAAGGGAATAACGTCCCATTTATCGGGCCATCCCCTTCTGGGATTAATTATCTTTCTAGTATATGGCCACTTTTTACCTTTCTGTTACTTTGAAGATGTTGCATTTTGTTTGTTATATGACATGTATTTAAAGGTATATATTCTAATATTCTATATGTATTTACTCATTTCTGTAAAGTTGAATTTTCCTTTAGACACTTGTATTTCTAGTAGTCAACTGTATTTGTATCTTTTTTACATGTATGATATCTTGATTGAATATCCTAAAATCTAAACAATATAACATGTTATTTATGTTTGTTTTATAAAATATTGTTTCATCATTTGTACTTATGTTTTTTGTAGTTGTGTTTTCTGAAGGTATTTTTGTCTGCAAATTATGGATATCCTCATACAGCCAATTTTAATAGGTTTATTAATATATATAATTTTAGATATGTTTGAAAATACATAACCTATTTATGTTTTTGCATGTTTTAAAAGGTCTTAGTTGTCATACAAAGCATCATGCAGGTTATTTTCTGTATTATTGAGACATTTGTATATCTTTTTATGTCTTATTTAGTTTGAACTGCAAAGGGGCCATGAATGCCACTCATATAGCTGTAGTCCCCAGTGTAATGGATTCTTCGATGTCAAATTTCCAGGGAGTGTAAATGACTGCTTCATACATTGTAGTTGAAATTAAATAATGGGAATTACTACAAGTGCTACAATACTATCCCAAAAAATAATAATGCATAAAAATAATCATGTTAATTCACACGACTAAACAAATAAAATTAATTACCAATTTCAATCAAATGTAAAAATTATAAAAAAATGTTGTATAAAATGTTTGTCTTTTTAGCAGGGACCTCACACCTGCTCCTCCTCTGCCATGGAGGGAGGTATCAGTGTTGTATTCTCCTCATGCCTGAAGGGGAATGGGTAGAATGTGTGGCGGACTGCTCAATGTTGATAAGTTCTGCCATACAGCGCTATATCTGCCGGTGGTGCCTTTAGATCTCAACAGTCATCCCCTCCCAGATGTTGTTTAGCCTCTTCAATAAATTTCCATTCTTGCATGAAGTCTGGCCATGTCTGACACTTATGGAGGGATGTTGGTAGATGGTGATGACCTCCTGTACAAGGGGGTCATGATCCTCCTCTTGGTCTAAAATAAGTGGCATAAGCAGGGATGGTCAGGAAAGTGATTCTGATATCTCACTTATTCTTTATATGGGTTATTTTGATGCAGTGTCTATGCATTTTGTTGCCTTTATTGTTTGTTTTGTTATCGTGTTGAATGTTTTGAATTCCTGTAAATTGCATGTTTATTGTTACAAATATGTTCCTTTTTGAGTTTTTTTTTTAAAATAAAATAAATGCTTGCTAATTGTACATTTTAGCATGTCTGATTTTTAAGTTTAGCTTTGTTTCACTTTGCATACTTTTTATTTTAAGAAAAGCTATAATCTGTTTTGGTAAATATGTTTTATGTGTCCTATTTAGACAAAATTCTACTTACAAGTCATCCACAATGTAAATGAAACACAAACACGTTTTTATAATTTAAATGTCAGTCTGAAAAAAAAAAAGATAAACAAAACACTCTGTCTCCTCCGGTTGGGGATCAGGCTCCTCAATGTTCCGTGGAGAACCCTCAGCCGTTTCCTGGTCCTCAACTGCTTTGATTCTCCCTGGTGTGGGTCCTGCCACCATATGCCTGCCATGCTGTGTATGCAAAGACAACTCACATTCAGCATTGTTTTAAAATCATACCAGGTGAAAATTAAACACCAGTAGAATGTATCTTTTTTAAGCTATTCAAAGTCAATTCCAGCGGTTCTCAACTTTTTGGGGGGATTACCAGTTACCCACAATGGAATAAGGTCAAGTGCCTCTTTGTAAATACATATATTATTTTATTTATAATATAATATAATATTTTTACATATAATTTATTATATACATATATATTTTTTTCCCTTACATATTTTGCAGTGATTTTAAAGTACATTTTGTACATAATCCATTTAGACCTCTAGATCCTTTATTAAGTATACAGAGGGCTGAATGTATTATGGTATTGCACTTGGTTAAATCATGACTGGTAACTCCTGAAATGCTTGCCCAGTTGTCTTGAGTACCACCAGACAGTGGTCCGAGTACCACCAGTGGTACTAGTAGCACTTTTTGGGAGCCCCCGGTCTCTTCCATTTTGTGAAACTTATAATCACAAAACAAGATTCAAAAGATGTTGAAGCCTAAATTTATGTTTACAAAATGTATTTAACCATACATCAAACACTTATTTACATTGTGGAGACCTTATTGTAATAATAATTATCTAAACAACTTTGGAATTAAGTCAATTAAAAATCCAAAAACGATTTGCTGATTGTGAATAGTGTGCACATATAAAAATGCACATCTCTACAACAGCAATCCGTACCATTCTCATGTTACTTTACCAGTAGATGAGTTACTGTTGTTAGGCATAAGCGACTTCCTTATGAGTGTATCTCTTAGTTGATTTCTGTGTGTAACACTACTGTTCTGATTAATATGTTCGTGTGTAGTCATGCATGCACCAAGGTCCAGATATACTAAGCTGACGGTTTGGAAAAGATTTTAGCTAACATTCTCTGTTATGTAAAATAAAGTGAAAGCTAGAATCGGTTGCTATGGGCAACTTCACTTTTCCAAACCCGCAGTTTAGTAAATCTGGCCCCAAGTCTTGATCCGGTCTATTATTTTTGAGGCTACCATTAAAGAATTAATGTTTTCACATACAGAAATAGATATACACATGCAAATATGTTTTGTGCAAAAACTATGCCATGAGAAAATATAAATGGATTTAAAAACTTCT
This sequence comes from Limnodynastes dumerilii, assembly GCA_011038615.1. Classification (NCBI taxonomy): domain Eukaryota; kingdom Metazoa; phylum Chordata; class Amphibia; order Anura; family Limnodynastidae; genus Limnodynastes; species Limnodynastes dumerilii. Next base: position 69,508 of record WWET01004757.1, on the reverse strand, counting down.
CAATGGATTTGTATTGGTACCAATGCAAAGACAACTAAAAACAAGGAATGTCTAACTTAGCATTAAATTACAAATGACTACATTCTGGCTGTAGTTCCATCATCCATCGAGCTTATGTATTTAAATAACAACAATGTACATACAGTGAAAACTATTTTATTACTATATCTTCTAGTTTTTGAAATGTTCTCATGGTCTATTTCTGTGAATAAAGCAGAGCATTACTATGCTGTGGTTACTCATTGCTTTATATACAATAATTTAACAATATAGTTTTGTATTTCTCATTTGATAGTTTATTAAAGCAGTGGAAAAATGTAGTTACTTGAACTTTCTAACATTAATCTTTTACTGTGAATGTGACATTTTCCATTGAAATTTGCTAACTCATGGGAAAAAGAGCTTTGACTCATATACCCTGTTGTTGATAGACACAAATAACTTACTAACCAGTTTTACTTTGCTCCATTTCTGCATTTTGGTTCAATGCCAACACTACCAATTCCACCTTATTCATTACATTCTTCTATCAACTGTGAGCCTAGTTTACATGTTTCACATAGCATAATAGCATTTCATTCTGCTACATTATCTTCATGAAAGTTACCTTGAAGTGTGAAATATACCCATGCCTACAGATAATTGAATCAGATAGTCTAATCTGAATTTCAGTAACAGAATTAAACATATAAAACCAATTATAGAATAACCAAATGTTCTGGAGGACTCTATATTTGGTCCAACAAACAGACTTGAGTCAACCTTGTAACCTGAAAAGTCTTCAGCTATTTTGTCCACATTTGGGCAAATTTGTGTTGTGTATTATTGTTTTTGCTAGCTATAAAATATATTACACTATATTATATAAATATACTAAAAAAAATATCTGGAATATAAATATATAAAAAAGATTGCAATGCATTTTGTTCAAAAAGTTATTTTGTGGAAATAAGCATCTTATTAGTGAAAACTGACACTATCCATTATTACATCGTTACTCATTTACAGTCTACTCTTTGTGTGCATAGCTCTTGCCTTTAAATAGTTCAAGCCACTACTGCTTGATATATATTATATGGATTCCACTGACCCATATCCCTGTATATCAAGTATTTCATTTAAAAACTGGACAACAAAACTGACGTACAGAAATGTTTTTCAGGACCTTCAAATAAAGCATATACAGAATACACAGTACTGCTTGGAAACTGGCTCTCATTAACATGCAGTGGTAGCCTCCACTTATAATTGTAGTTTGATGTGGACATTACAGTAAAGTACATTAGAACACCTGCAGTGACTGCAATTTAATTTGTAAGATTATTGTTTTTGTTACCTTTTGCAAATAGGCTATTGATTAAACGCTATTTTTTTTTTCAAGTAGGACATTTTTAGCATGCAGTTTAGAAATTTTCCATTTAGATCTTAAGTTTAGTGGAACAAGCATTTTTCCACAATAGCTTTTGTATATTCAAAGTATAGCATTACATATGTTATGAGTGATCTTGAGAGGTTCTACATGTGGTGAGACAGCGAGTACCATGCATTTGTATGCTGGCATATTGAGGACTTTCAACTTGTTCTGGAACCAATGCAGTTATAGTGACTGTGTGTCCTTTGCATAGAGTCTTTTATATATGTGTGCTTCACCTGATTTAATGTTACATAGTTACATAGTTACATAGTTGATGAGGTTGAAAAAAGACAACAGTCCATCAAGTTCAACCTATTTTGGATCTCCTGCGATCCCTATCTTTATATTTGAAGTTAATCCATATAAAGCAACCTCAAAACTGTTGCAATCCTAAGATAAATAAATACATACATTTCTCCCTTGCTCCACTACTGTCCTTTATTTAAATCAGCGGTCCTGGTAACCCTGAATGTCCTTTTCTGCTAAAAATGTATCTAATCCTTTCTTAAACATATCCAGTGAATCTGCCATCACAACCTTTTCTGGCAGTGAATTCCACATCCTGACTGCCCTTACTGTGAAGAACCCTTTCCTGGCAGTGACTCCACATCCTGACTGCCCTTACTGTGAAGAACCCTTCCCTGGCAGTGACTCCACATCCTGACTGCCCTTACTGTGAAGAACCCTTCCCTGGCAGTGACTCCACATCCTGACTGCCCTTACTGTGAAGAACCCTTCCCTGGCAGTGACTCCACATCCTGACTGCCCTTACTGTGAAGAACCCTTCCCTGGCAGTGACTCCACATCCTGACTGCCCTTACTGTGAAGAACCCTTCCCTGGCAGTGACTCCACATCCTGACTGCCCTTACTGTGAAGAACCCTTCCCTGGCAGTGACTCCACATCCTGACTGCCCTTACTGTGAAGAACCCTTCCCTGGCAGTGACTCCACATCCTGACTGCCCTTACTGTGAAGAACCCTTCCCTGGCAGTGACTCCACATCCTGACTGCCCTTACTGTGAAGAACCCTTCCCTGGCAGTGACTCCACATCCTGACTGCCCTTACTGTGAAGAACCCTTCCCTGGCAGTGACTCCACATCCTGACTGCCCTTACTGTGAAGAACCCTTCCCTGGCAGTGACTCCACATCCTGACTGCCCTTACTGTGAAGAACCCTTCCCTGGCAGTGACTCCACATCCTGACTGCCCTTACTGTGAAGAACCCTTCCCTGGCAGTGACTCCACATAAATGCATAATCTTACATTTGTCTATGTTAAACCTCATCTTCCATTTGGCTGCCCAATCCTCCAGTTTACTCAAGTCCCTCTGCAAAGACGCTACATCTTGCTCAGATTCTATTACCTTACATAGTTTAGTGTCATCTGCAAAAATTGAAAACTTGCCGTCTAAACCATCACCAAGGTCATTAATAAATATATTAAAAAGGAGTGGTCCCAGCACAGAACCTTGAGGTACACCCCTTAAAACTTTTGACTAATTAGAATAAGTTCCATTTATCACAACTCTCTGTTCCCTATTCTCCAACCAGTTTTTGATCCAAGTACAAATGTTGTTTCCTAGACCCAGTTCCCTTATTTTGTGGACCAATCTATTGTGTGGCACTGTATCAAAGGCTTTTGCAAAATCTAAGTAGACCACATCTACTGCACTACCCTGGTCTAAGTTCAAACTAACTTTCTCATAGAAGCTAATTAGGTTAGTTTGGCATGACCTATCTTTCACAAATCCATGCTGATTCCCACTAATAATCTTATTGCACATCAAGAAATCCTGTATATTATTATCCCTTAGCATCCCTTCCAGCAGTTTCCCAACTAGTGATGTCAGACTTACAGATCTATAATTACCCGGTTGTGATCTTATTCCCTTTTTAAACAATGGCACTACATCTGCTATACGCCAATCCCTTGGTACACAGCCTGATGAAATTGAGTCTATGAAAATTAAAAATTGCTCTTCTAACCTGATAAACATTAGGTAAGTAAATATATTAGAACAATTTAGGCCTCTTACATTCATCTCATAGTAACCTTTTTCTGAACAGATGGCATAACTACATGGTTGAGGTGCAGTGGAAGGGAGGGGGGTAGGCGTTGCACTACCAAGATACTTGTTCCAGGACATTTATGTCACTGTTAACATCCTTTTAACATCCTGTTAACATCCAACTTTGCCGTGTTTATTTTTGAGGTTACTCTTGGTTCCACCATCTTTGAAGCTCAGCCCATACATAACTACATATCTGTCCTCATGTTGGTTGACATTTACTGTTTTGCAGGTGTGGCACTTTCACGTATAAAGGACATCCCACAAAAATTAATTAAAAACAAAGCATTAGGATGCTTTAAAATGTAGCCATATTAAATGTAAAATACCTTTTTGATTTCTTTAGCAGTGTTGGAGTAATAACAGATACACACACGGACTGACACATGACATAATAATTGAAGGATGTCCTTCAAATGTGTCTGAACTGCCCCTATGATAATACTGGAGATACCTATGAACTGTGAGGAGCCAAGAAAATGACTCATCCCTCATCAACCCCCTTAACAGAAATCTGTAATATAAATAGAACATATGACTAACAGTTTCACCTGTCTAGTGAATTTACTTCTACATAGACAGACTAGTTTATTACACTGAATAATATTATTTACCATGACTTACAAAAACCCATATGTCAGTGCTGGAAGTACGCTGCTTATTTCCCTGCCTTTGGCAACTTCTCTGTGTAAATATTAAAACTACTTTATGTGTAAAATAAATACATCTTAAGCTTTAAATTATTATAGCATATTGTATTACTTGTTTGGTTGTGCAGTCATTTTGCAAATGTTTTCTAAAAATAAATGTTAGCAAATCTAGCAAGTGAAAGATAAATTGCATGAAGAAGGAAATTATCAGTGTAAATGCCAGTGACAGTAAAGCTATTAGCAAGCACTGAAACGAGCGAGGCTGCTGCTGCTGCTATTAAATCCGTGGGTGGAAAGTCAGGGCAATGCTAAACAATGCATTTTGCCCACAAAATTCCTAAAACAATTGGGGTTGTTTATTTCCATTAAAAATCTACAAAATATAAAGTCAACTTAAAGGCATACTCACCACCTGCAATGAAACAAAGTCCCCTGGAAAGTATAAATAAGGAAAGGCATCACTAGTGGCAGAGATGCCATCAGGAGTACAGCTGGGACTACTGTCCTGGGTCAGGATCTAATGGGGCCCACCTATGCTTATATTATCTCTGCAGCAGCAGGTATTAGCGGTATCCTATCTTAGAACTGAACATTAGCTGGCCAGTGCGCAGGGAAGGACTTCCTTGCGCATCAGCCCACAGTTATTACAGGCCAGTGGTGCCCCTCCCCCATCGCCTGACGTCACAGGTGATGTCACATAGGAGATGGGGCATTGTGGAGGTTTCCCAGGCTCCAAATTTTTGGGCGGCAGCCCTGACTAGTGGGCCTATGCTTGTGTACTATAGGCAGGAAGCTGTCTTTCTATGTAGCTTCCTTCCTATAGTACACAAGCATAGGCCCACTAGTCAGCAGGGTTACCGACTTTTTAAGGCTTCCCTCGAGGAGATCCTGGAGGGAAGCCATTGATTCCTGCAAGGGGCAGGACTTAATGATGTGATTTATGCAAATTGTGTCATTAAGACTTTTGTGATGTGATCGCTAGTGTTTTATGGAGTAGGCTGGGCTTGATTACATCATCAAGTCCCACCCATCCCTAGTAACTCTAGGGACTACAATAGAGTTTACTAGGGGGCCGGGACTTGTGGGAGACTTGCCCTAATTTTGGAAGTCTCCCGGATATTCCGGAAGAGTCGGCAACCCTGCTAGACAGTATATATTTGTGTACACATTTCACTGTGTATTTCATATGTGTTTTTTTAGTTACTATATTGTGAAGTCACATGAGCACTGAAAATCTGGTAAGATACAATGTTAGGACCTAACAGTAGCATAATAATAATGGACCAGACCCTGACTTAAGAAAGGGGGAATTTTCTATTAGATCATTAAAATATCAGCTTTTCATGTATGCCTATGGGCACTGTTTAAATCGTGGCGCTCACATCTGGATATGCGTGATCCAGATATGTACATTTTTTTTGCCCATTTTGAGTGTTTCAATTTTACAGTTAGGGCTTTGTCTCCACCAGCTTATTATTTGTTTCTTTTAAAAACGGGGTCTTCTATTTGAAGACTATACAGGTCATTTTTTTTGAGACTTTGTTGATATACTTTTATTATTAGGAATCTAACAAGATCTTACCGTATTTGGCAATCCAAGTTTTCATACCAAGACCAGAGTTGCTAGTTATTTATGAATGCAAGATGTTTGTGTGATTCAAGAGATATCATCTCATTAAGGTTTTTATACTATGTTCAGAGCTGCTCATTTGATTGGTAGAATTTCTTTTATGCAATCTCATTTGTTTTACCTTGTTACAATTGACTCACATACCTGAAGGGTGCTGACCACATTGCTCAATCACTTCATGTCATTCTCCTGGGGGCAATAAAAGTCAGTATGCAGAAACACCGCATGCATTTTATTTATTCAGACAAAAGAAAGAATCCAGACGTATATACTGCAGATGATTTATGCAAGCTGTTTGCGAATACACTGCGCATGCATACGATGATCTTGTCCGCACGTTAAAACTCAAGGTAGAGTTTTAAACACGTAAGTGTCCTCAGCTCCATACATGCGAGAGGAGTGAGTACACTTCCCTCTAACGTGTGGACCTGTAGACCCAGATCCGGTCCAAAAGCTATATTTTTCATTTTTTATACAACAAAACATAATACATTGATCATCATGAAAGAGATTTTTAAATACTGCTTTTAAAAACCAATGTTATTCTACAGTTTCTAAGATACTTTTTTAAGCAGCAGATCTCTTAATAAGACCTGATAATAAATATCTTAGTGACTTGGATCAGGTTAGATAATTTTGTGTAGCAGTGTGTGGGAAATAATGTGCTTACATATTCCCTTCACTGAGTTTCCACTAATCTGCCAAATAGGTTACTCTGTAGAAGAGAGACAGCAACATTTCCGAATATTGTGTCACATGCCTTGATAAATGGATGACATTACATTTGCAGTTCCATGAAGATGAATAAAATCTAGTTACCGTATATCTGTTATCAGCCAATGCAGTATAAGAAAAACTGTATTGAGGTTAATACACAGTGGTCTCCCCAGCTGACAGATTTAATTATTGCTATGTCAATAATATTCCCATGACATATTCTCTGTACCCCCTCACATAACTGCAAGAGCAGGAACAGAGAGGGGAGGATGCCATCTGAAACTATTATAGTCAATGATATCCATATCAAGATAGAACCTAAAGTAGATTCATGTTGCCTGAGCACTCTTTTTCATCAGACAGTCTAAAATGGAAGGTAAAATAAGTGGTCTAAAAAGGTGAATGGTAGAAAATAAATTGCTTTAGTGCAAAAATAGAAATATAGGACCGTGTTCACACTTAAGAATGTGCTGATTTTTCCGTGCGTATTTTTAGGATCGGATAAACTGCGCATGTGTAGCAACTTTTTTTAGTTAGGATTCCGGCACGGAAATCCATTAGGCACAGACTATAAATCGGTGCTTAGCGAGATACGTCCGAAGGGGTGTGCCAGTGCTCCGTACGTAGGAAGTTAAGTGAAAGTGGGTGGGG